>PVIJ01005022.1:0-69165 GCA_004024925.1 Scalopus aquaticus | reverse complement strand
CTCTTTGGAGAAGTGCCTTTAGAGCTCTTCTGCCCATTTTTTGATTGGGTTATTGGCTTTGTTTTTGTTGAGTTGTGTGAGTTCCTTGTAAATTTTTGTTATCAGTCCTTTATCAAATGTATTGTGTGCAAAGATCTTTTCCCAGTTGGTAAGGTGTCTGTTAGCTTTGGTTAATGTCTCTTTTGTTGTACAGAATCTTTTTATTTTGATGTAATCCCATCTGTTTATCTTGTCTTTCACTTCCTTCGCTTTGAGGGATGTGTCTTTCAAGATTTTGCTGAGATGTATGTCGTGTAGAGTTTTGCCTATATTTTCTTCTATACATTTTATGGTTTCAGGTCTTACATCCAGGTCTTTTAAGTGGGATAAAATTTTTATAAAGAGTATAAATAGCCTCATGCTACTTTAAGCCAAGTATTGCTTCCAGATTAAATATGCCAGATAGACAGAGGATGGATGGATAGATAGATAGATAGACAGTCAGTCAGATAGACAGATAGAACCTTTCTTTTTAAGAGCTTCTTAGAGCTTCTTTCAAAGGCTGTAGATAAGGATCATAGACCAGTAGTCAAAAGTTACATATATTGATAATACCATCTTTCATTTTATCTACCTAAAAAGAAAAACAAATGGAAGAGAATTTCTTTAGATAAGTAGGAGACATGGGGAAATACTTCCTAACTCTAACCTGAAGAAGAAAAGTTTCCACAGGAACTGCCAGGACATTGATATGCACCCTTTCCTTAGAAATACATGATGGTGCAATTTGCAGCGACATGGATGGAATTAGAGGGAATCATACTCAGTGAAATAAACCAGAAATAAAAAGAAAAATATCGGATGGTTTCACTTATAAAGGACTATAGGGAAACCAAATAGGAGAGAGACACTCAGCGGTGGAGGGGGGGGAGGGGAGGATAAGGGCACAAAACGGAATAGAAAAGAATACAAGGGGCCATGGAGATGGATCACGGGTGAATTGGTGGTGGGATACCCAAGGGGGATACAAAATGTAAAAGACATAAATAACAATAAAAATTAAAAAAAAAAAAAAGAAATACATGATGGGCTAGTGCCTAACTCCTGCCGGAAAAAATTCAAAAGGGAAGAGCTGTCAATAGATCCTCTGGTGGAAATGGTAATTACATGGAAACCAGCCTGCATTCCCAAAGTCTGTTGAGATAAAGTGCGCATATCTAAAGTGCGCATATCTATTTCTCATGGTCACACTTGGCATTGGTTCTTCTACATCCTAACAGATAAAATTACTTGTTGTGGCTTATCAGTGATCTATTGCTGTGTAACCACCCCAAACAGGGGCTTAAAACAACAATTACGGATTTCCTCCCAGTTTCCGGAATTGACTGGGCAGTCTCTCCTGTGGCACCTATGGGTCCACTCGTGGGTTAGCAGGTTGGGTAGAGCAGGACAGTGTAAATGGTTCAGTCACACTGCAGGAACCTCAGTTGGAGTGCTTGGAAATTTGGGGTGGCTAAGCTGGCTTCCCTGTCTGTTCTAGTTTGTCTTTTATTTCAGGGTTTTTCAATAACAGAAAAATTCCAGGAGGCTAATACTAAAGCTTGGAAGCCACACAGTGTCACTTCCAGATTATTCTGCAGATGAAAAATGATGAATTTTTTACAGTTCTTAACTGTAAGAATTACAACTAAATCGAGAAGGATCTACTTTTAAGACATTGTAATACTCATTATTTAATATAATTCAAAGAAGTTGTATTTACATTAATCAAAATCTCAAAAATCCAGGTCTCAGATCTCAATATATTGTGACAGTTTAGGAAAAGATGGTAAGGCCACAATTTGGAAATGGTATCTGTTTTAGCAAATTTTAAATTTGTAACATGAAAGTACATGTTTCCTGGATAATATGAAGTCTAAATCAAATCCTTAATGATCTAGTCATCATATACAATCAAAACTTTTCAGGTTTAGAGAATACCATATAAAATATTCAACATCCATTGCTCATTAGAAACTAGTCACAGTGTATCAAGTATAAAATAGGAATTCTGCCAGGCTCCAAAAGATACACAGTTAGTCACAGAACAAGACCTTGCCTTGCTGTCCTGTGGACTGAAGCTACATGACGTGTGCTATGCTAGTGGAAGTACAAGATGGGGTGTGGGTGCAGATGAGGGGACTCTAACCCAAATTTGGCAGAGGGGTGAGAGTAGGGGCAATTTCCAAAGGAAGTGACATTTAAATCAAAATTAAGACTCACATTACAAAGTAAGATGGGCCTCCTTGGTGGCACAAGTGGTTAAGTCTCAGCATTATCAAGCTATCAGCAGCCACTGCAACATGAGCTCCATCCCAGGCCTGGGAGCTTCCCACATGGCGCAGCGGACCTCTCCTATCCCTCCTGCTGCTCCCCTCAGCAGTGTATTTCAGTAGATCTGCCTGTTTTGCTCTCCATTCTGTCTCTGGTGAATCAGCTCACTGCCCACCTCCCCTCCACACCTCTGGCCTACACTTCAGTTCTTGTATGCATAAATAAATAAAAATAAATCTTAAAAAAAATAAGTGCTACAATTCCGGTCAGATGAGATATATATGCAAATATCTGAAGGTTCTAAGAACTGAGATGCATTTTGAGATATGAATCAGTGTGAAGCGAACAGAGAGGCACGGCAAGGGCCAGTGCTAGAGAAATAAGGGCACTGCCTTGTAAAGTCAGCTATCAGGCCCAGGATCTATTACTCAGAGCTGTGACATCATTTCGTTTGCATTTTTTGAAAGATCACTCTGATTTCAATAGTGAGGATGGAATGGAGAGCGCCAAGCAAGGAAACTGTAGTTCTTGGCATAGACAGTTGCAAAAGCCAAGGTAAAAGACTGATCAGGACTAGGCAAGGGATAGTGAGAAAAAGAGAAATGAAAAGATTCAAAAGATAATCTTTGAATCTCTGAGTCAAACAACATGGGGTTAATTGAAATGGGATGAGAGAAACAACAGAGGAGGTGAAAAACTCTGCCTGATTAATTACAAGTTGCTAAGAGAACACAGGAAAAAGAACACTCAGGTGGGTTCAACACCTTTTCTAGGTAACAAAATATCTAAACTGAATCCTCAATGATTCATATATCTAAGTGATTTATAAATCTATCTTTTCTATCATGCACACTATCTGTGAAAAAATATGCATTTATAAATTATACAAAATATTGCTGTCAAGATTTAATAGTTAACAAAGCACATATCACACACACAGTGGGGTTTATTAAGAATGCTATATGTCGGGCCTCCCCAGTGGCGCAGCGGTTGAGCGCTGCGCTGTGGAGCTGTTGGCCATGAGCGATGCCGGTTTGACGCCCAGCCGGGGAGAATCCCACATGGTGCGGCAGACCTCTCCTGCCTCGCCTGCTGCTCTCCTCAGCAGTGTATTTCTGATCTGCCTGTTCTGCTCCCCACTCTGTCTCTGGTGAACCCTCTCACCGCCCCACGCCTCTGGCCTGTACCCCAGCTTGTATGTACAAATAAAATAAAATCTTTAAAAAAAAAAGAATGCTATATGTCGTTTTTGTTCTTGAGAATTTCTAAATGTGAGTGTACTATCTTGTCTACTAATTCTTTTTTACTTCATGTGTCATGACTACAAAAAAAGAGCTCATACAATAAGTGATATGTTAGCTTTGTTCTTTGCTTGTTTGTCCTTACAATAATAGTATTATCTATAGTCTAGAAGTTTGGTGTTTATTTTTCAGGAAACCTTTTTTTTATTAAAGATTTCTTTATGTATACAGCTGGGATGCAGACCAGAGGTGTGGGGAGTGAGAGGATTCACCAGAGACAGAGCGGGGAGCAGAACAAGCAGATCTGCTGAAATACACTGCTGAGAGGAGCAGCGGGCGAGACAGGAGAGGTCTGCTGCACCATGTGGGTCAGCTCCCTGGCTGGGGATCGAACTCATGCTGCAGTGGCTGCTGATAGCTTCAAAGGTTGAGACTTAAGCCCTTGTGCCACCAGGGAGACCCTTTTTTAGGAAACTTTTATGATCCTTGCCCATTTTGTAATGATTAGCTTATTTAGGACAGAATATGACCCATAAATCCACTTAACTGGGTGTGGATAAACTACAAGATGTCACACAAGACAGTGTGTGAACAAGAGTGAAGCTTTGACACGCCCTTGTCTTGCTGCTGAACTTCTTTCCAAAATCCCTCAAGGAAATCAAAGGCACATCACTTACTCAAGGACATAACTGTCAAGTCAGACTGAACATGTATAAAGGTTTTACTTATTTTTATTTTATAGGGAGAAAAGACAGACATTGAGGTTGTTATTTCTTCCCACATTTCAATGGGTATATATTTCTCAACTGATTCCACAGTAGGGAGGGAAGGGGGTATTATCTATCCATCTGCCAAAATCACATATATGCCAAATATGCCAGCATCACAAAGCAAAATGCCAGAACAGTAGTATGTTTTAACATTTAAAAATTATAACTAAATATTATAAACTATATAAATAATATAAAGTAGTGTTTTATAAAGTACATTCATTTGAACTGACAAGCATTTATTGAGTCCTCTCTATATCCTAGGCAACAAGGATATAAGAATGTGAAAGAGAGGCACCACCTATATAGCTCAGGAGCTTGAAGTCCAGTGAGAGACAGATTAATGAAAGGACAAAAAAAGTAAAATTTCAGTGTTGACATTCACTAGAAAGAAGTGCTACATGGTGCTTTAAAGCACATAATAGGAGAAGCTCAGCTAGTCAGAAAGTTCAGGTAAGGCTCTTCTTAGAAATGGAAACTGAGCTTAAATCTGAACAATCTTTCCACTTGAGAGGACTAGCATATAGTATCCATTGTAGATCCTATGTCAAGGCTATGATCTCTCTTCTCTGTGAACTTGTTTTAAATGAAAACCGAGAGAGACAGAGGGACAGAGATATCAAATGGACTAGGTATTTATCTAAAGAATACAAAAAGACTAATTCAAAGGACTGTATGCACTGCTATGTTCATTGCAGCACTATATACAATAGCCAAGTTATGGAAACAACCTATGTGCCCAATGACAGATGAGTGGATTAAGAAGATATACAATGGAATACTACTCAGCTGTGAAAAAAAGATGAACTCTTGCCATCTGCAACAACATGGATAGTACTGGAGGTGATAACGCTAATTGAAATAGGCCAGAACGAGAAACAAATACCAGACAGTATCACTTATATGGGAAGCATAAAGAAACAAACAAAACAAAGGGTCAGAAAAAAACAAGAGAAAAATCAAACCCTAAAAATCTGACTATAAAATTGAGAAAAAGGTGGTGGGGGTGAGGAAGGGGAAAGGGTTCAAAGGGGGAGGGGACACAATTGACTGTGGTGGACTACACAGGTGCCTTGGGGTGGTGGAGGAGGTAGCAGCTCACATCTGAGGAGGTGTGAACCTGTACCTCTGACTCTTACACCATGTAGTAAACCAATGTTGCCTAAAAAAAAGAGCACCTTTTCAAGTAGCTATCAAAGAGAATGTCTAATCCTAAAGTGAGCTAAGAAAATCTTCCTCAAAATATCATCATCAATAGACCAAAAATCAAATGTCAGTATGGGTCATCAGCCTGGAAATGTACGGGCTGGATTATGAGGATTAGAAAAGCAGCTGGTATACTGTCACTTCGCTACAAAAAAAGAATAAATAAAACACTGGACAAATATATCGTTTGACTAATTTCACCCTTTCTGACGTATTTTTGAATTCCAATGATTGTACTTGGGCACAGGCTTAAAGAATGTTCTCATTAATAGATACAGACTCACCGTTGGCACATAAGGACTAAACATGGCTGTTTCTTAGCATGAAATAGTTTCTGCATCTGCAAATGCAGTTGTATCCAGCAAATCATTAAACCCCAAAGCAAACTGAAAAAAACACATGACCTATGCAAAACATAACTGGAATCTTTCTAACAAATTCATAGTACCAAAACAACTGCTAAAATATATAGCAGGGGGCACTACAGTTCAATTGTGGTATCACGGTTCCATTGTGGTATTTATTCGTTCCTTTGAGGTACTGTTAATTTTCCTATTTTTGAAGTCTCTTTGTAGTTGTTAACTGTAAGATGATTTTGATTATGTAATAATTTGTGAATGCAATAAAATGCTACTTTGGAAGCATTATGCCCTCCTGCCTGTTACTGCTCCCCAAAGGACCTAAATAAACTTTATCAATGAGCATTTCCTCCAACTGCTATTTACCAAGTGAGAAACTTGAGCTAAAAAATAAACTTTAATAAAGCCAAATTTAAAACTGCCGTGCTTCATTCTATACAAACATGACATTTAAATTAATAGTATCTATCTCTATCCTATAGGGTATATAGTGTAATTTTTAAAACCACAGATGGTGTACACTTATTTTTGCCTTTTTTTCTGATTCAGACACAATGTTATCAGGAATTTAAAATAGTGTCCTTGTCATTGTTCTACTTCCACACCACCATGTTAAATTTAAAAACTAACATGGATTTAGTGAAGCCCATTACATCTTTAAGGAAAAAATAAATAAGTGATATCTTTACCCTTGAGCAACTGTGAACTTTGATGTTTTTCCTTTCCTAAAGCAGTTCTGATCATGAGAGAGAAAACATGTGAAATGTTTTTCATCTGTGTCAAAAAGTATCTCAGCGTTAAAACATTTTATAAGCTTTCTAAGCAAGAGAAATATTGCATATAAATGATATCACACCCTATGTTTTAGCTAGTTATGCCTAAATCCTTTGTTGATTATAGGGCACATAACTTCAGGCAGACAAAAGAAAAATAATCCCTATCATGTTGAATGCCTGTCCGTGGGGTTTATGAGTACCTCCTGCTGTGTTAAATGACTCCAACATCTGTCAGGTGCGCTACATTAGAGCCACAGGAAAATCTTAGTACAGGTTGTGTGCCAGGCAAAATGCTTTGCCTAAGACCTTGTCAATCCTGCTGATGGATGAGTTCAGTATTCTAATGAGTAAGATTCTAAATATATTTCTACTTTACCAGATCTCCAGATCACATCAGGAGGCAGAAAACTCAGGCAATTGGAAGGAACAAGATCATTTTTAAAGGACACTACTTCTCCTGACTCATACAAATGTGTGGGTTTTAAGCTATCCTGGTGAGATGGTCTCCTACCCCTTTATAATCCCTTTTTTATAAGCTTCATTTAACAGACTAATTTCCGTTTACTCAAAACAAATTAATTCCAAACAATTTGCAAAGGCTACCATACTTGTGAAGAGCTTTAGTTACTGTTAGTTTTACATTTTCCATAGTACAATATCTACAATCATTGGGTTGCAGACGTATTATTTAGTGAATTATATTTTAAGCTGGGCTAACAAGTGCAAATCAGATGAAATTGTTTTGATGGAATGGTATGTATGTGTTCCATTTAGATAACTTGTAAGTAATGAATCCAACTGTTTTTCTCAAGACCTTTCACATATTCTAATATAAAACCTGAGTAGTTTCCTAATTGACTTTGAGGAGAACATTACAGGAAACATAGCCCCTATTATGTAATACCTATTTGCTTTTAAAATTGTTATTATATAAATAACATTTATATCATAAGTCTACATAAAAAGTATATCATAGTCTACATGAATACTGTCTTCAATATGGAAAGGAGTTTCAAATTTTGAAAAACTGACATTCCAGGTTTATTATCTTAAAACTCTACTTGACATCTAACACAAATCCTAGCAAATTCTATTCCAATGAAGGCAAAACATAGGGATATAGTGAGATAAGTAAAACAGATGAACAATCAGTTAGGAAGTACAAATCAATCTCATCTTTTTTCAAAATGTTACACTACTTTATATAGCAGTTGGAAAAACTCACTAAGAATATCTCTTCTTTCTGGGATGACAACAATCCCTTCAGTTAATCACCTCAAAATTACATGACCCATATATTTAGCCCTTAATAATTAAACCAGCACAGTTTTGAGGCTAATGACTTAGCAATATACCAAAAAAATTTTTTTGTTAATAGTGCCTAGGATATAGAGATTATTCATTCATCATGAAATAGAATTCCTCTGGGTCACTTATTTATTCATCCATTCATTGTCCATCCACATTATCACAAATACTATAGAAACAGTACTGAACAAAAGAGACATAGTTCCTCCTCTTGTCATTTTAAAAGTTCTAAATCTCGAGCCAGATATTACATTTTGCTGATTGTTCATGGATCACATTCATAGTGTACATATCAATACATACCAGCAAATAACATTTCTCATCACAAAACTTGGCTGTTAGTTGTCCAGTCTTTTTACTCATTAAAACTATATGTACATGTGTACATGTGTATATAACTGTAATCAGTATTTATATACTGATATACACACATCTACATATACATGTAACTTATATATATATATTTATTCATTGTAGAACATTTTAAACAAATAGAAAAAAGATAAAGATAGAAATTAAAATAAAGCTGTCCATAATCCTACCATCCACACTTTCTAAAAAGGCACTTTCTCTACTATCTTACAGAATCATAATCAGTTGACACACATGTAGTCCTTATCTGATCTTTGTATTCTGAACTAGTTGTATAAATAGGAACAAAATTTCAGTTGTAAAAATATAAATAAAGGACTTGATCAGGATATTCACAAAGGAAGATTAAAAAAAATGGCCATAAACATAAGATGGCCAATTTCATAAGCCACCAGGGACATTAAAATTAAAACAATTTAATATTCTCCAGAATGGCTAAACAACAAAAGAGAGAAAATACCAAGTTGTAGAAGGAATTTGGAAGACCTAAAATTTGATTGTATTGTTAGTGAGAAAATATATAGCTCTAATGACTCTGAAAACTGTTAAGCAGGATCTCCTAAAACTAATAATATGCGTAACTCATGGTTTATAATTTACCTCACAGATATGAGATACCCAACAGAAACAAAATATATATGTTCAACAAAATTCACATAATATATATAGCAGCTCTATTCATAATAGACCCTAACAGGCAATATTTCAGTATCCTATGACTATCAGATGAACTGAAAAAAATAAATAGCAATGCATTAGTATATTGAAAAATGGAATTCTTTTCAACAACAATAATAAACTAACTATACCCCAAACAACATGTCAAATGTATTGAAAAATGCATGAAATTCTGTCTGGATCTCCCCCCTACCCCAATCCTTTTTTATAGAACATAAACCATAAATGCTGGGTAAAAGGCAGCAAATTCTGTTTCCTTTTAGGGCTCTTTATAGCACTGGAGTATCTAAATGAAAGAAACTGAAAAAAACTTTCTATCCATGAGGGAAGAGAAAAACTAATTCTGGGTCAAAATCTACAAGAGGGGGGAAGGGAGAATCACTGAAAAATCCCCCTCCCTGGCCAAGATCCAGGGATGCAGTGTCTACCTAAGGCTGATGATGAATTAAGACAATGGAGAAAGTCTTCTTTCTCTTCCTTCCCCTCACCACAAGTCTTAGCAAGCATCAAGTAACAGCAATGTGTGATTGAAGAGGGGCAAAAGAGTGAAAAATGACTCTCTGTGATGTTACAAGTTCAAAGAGAAGACCTAAAGAGAGAAAAAGGCAAATTTTGAGGGAAAAAACCCTGTGGCAAATCAGTTCCACCTTAAGTAAAGGCAGTAGTAAAGGAATTTGAAATACATGATACGCAGAGATTGTTTACAAGCACACAGACCAAACCCAGTTCAATTCCTAAATAACTGACTCACCATCCATACACACCAGAGAACCAGCAAAAGGAAATATGTGATCATTTCTAGGCATACTATCCTTTACAATATGTCAACTTCCAACAAAAAAAAGTAGGGGCCTCCCTGGTGGCCCAGGGGTTAAAGTCTCAGCGATTTCAAGCTATCACCAGTCACTGCAGGATGAGTTCAATCCCCTGCCAAGGAGCTAGCCCACAAGGCTCCGCAGACCTCTCCTGTCTCGCCTGCTGCTCCTCTCAACAGTATATTTCAGTACATCTGTCTGTTCTGCTCCCCACTCTGTCTCTGGTGAATCCTCTCACCCTCCACCCCACACCTCTGGCCTACAACCCAGCTCTTGTATGCATATATAAAAAAAATAAATCTTTTTTAAAAATTAGAGACATAGGGCCTCCCTGGTGGCGCAGCGGTTAAGCGCTGCGCTGTGGAGCTGTCGGCAGCGGCAACGCGAGTTTGACGCCCAGCCGGAGAGAATCCCACATGGCGCAGCAGACCTCTCCTGCCTTGCCCGCTGCTCCCCTCAGCAGTGTATTTCTGATCTGCCTATTCTGCTCCCCACTCTGTCTTTGGTGAACCCTCTCGCCGCCCCACGCCTCTGGCCTGTACCCCAGCTTGTATGTATAAATAAAAAATAAATCTTTAAAAAAATAAAATAAAATAAAAATTAGAGACATAAAAGGAAGCAAAAATTCTATTTTCAAGAGATGAAACAATCAACAAAACACAAACAAGACTTTCTATATATAAGAACTATTATACAGAAAAATTAAAGTAACTATGATTGATATATAAAAGATACCAGTGGACAATATAAGTAATATTAATAATTTGTTGGAAATTTTCAGCAGAAAGAGGAAACTACAAGAAAGAATCAAATGGACATCCCTGAAATGAAAACAAAGATGAACAATGTCTTGGACAGGTTTACCAACAGGCTTGACTAATCAGAGGAAAATTTCAGTGAACTTGAAAATAGATCAATAGAAATAAACCTAATTGAATCACAAATTTGAAAGAATAGGAAAGAATAAATTTTAAAGGAGCAACAAATTTTTTGTTGTTTTCTTACTTTGTTATGTTATGTTGTTGCTGTTCTTAACAGCCAATTATCTGCACTGCACTCAAAATACAAGTTCTGCCTACCTTGCATTTTGCAACAACTAATACCTGTGCTTGAGTTTTACTACTCCCTAATGTTGCATTTCTTAGTCTGGAGCCCTGAGAGTATACCCTGTAGCTTCATGGGTAAGCAATCAGTCATGTGTTTCAACACAGTATATGCAGAGAATTAGGGGCTTGCCCTTTCTAGATTTACATTGTTTGGGGGAATCCGCTCCTTAAGTTTCATCTGCTTTTTGAACTTCGGTTTCTATCCTCTACTGTCTCAAGTCAGTCAATTTCAGCTGTCTGCCAACAAGCTGTGGACAGTTTGGGGAAGATATATAGCAACAAACTCATAAATCTCATCCAGCGCATTTGTCCTTATGGCTAGTGTCCTCTCTGACCTCTACCTGTTTGGACAGTAGTCTCTCTAGGTTCTTCCCTGGATATATAGTTTAGCTGTCAGAGGTTTAGGCAATTTATACTGTTTTGAGTCTCATCCATTCTGTAGTTCTCTCATAGGCTTTACCTCTTAAATTTTCAAAATCCTTCCAGCCCTGAGTAGATTGTTTTGTTTTGTTGGGTTGGTTTTTCATTTTTGGGTTCTCCATCAATAAGTAAGCCTGTAGATTTTTGCTGTCATAGACATAGTGCTTGAACAGAACACACAGAACAAGCAACTACAAGCTTTCAATTTTTACTTCATACAGTTGAAATTTTTTAATAATAAACTCTCCCCCCCAGCTTCTATCTTATTTTAGAATGCTTTCCTGTTCCTTTATAAGGTTTTTCAATATTTTTATAGATTTTACAATTGCTTCCTCCAAACTTTGTGTTAACACTTAGTTCTATTGCCAATTCTCTAAATTCAATTCATAGTTTGACTTTTTAAAGAGTTACTACTGTAATTATCATTATAGAAACAAAATGTGTTTATTACAGTACATTTTGAAAATGTAGGTATGCAAAGAAAATGAAAATTGCTTAAAACTATCATCATTTATCATATTTTAGAATCTATCATATTTGCAGTGACAGTATTGCAAGGTATTGCTGGTATTCAACCATAAACATTCATGAAAATTGTGTAAAAATCATTTGTGAGAATGACTTTAATTTTAGAAGCTATTGAACATAAGGATATTAAAATAATAAGGTGATATATAAGACAGACAAAACAAAATGGCTAAATACTGTGAAAGAAATAAATTAATCAAGCTCCAAAATCTGCGAAGAGGAGAATAAGTTTTAGGTATTTAGATAATTAGACATGTGTCTGGAAATTCATAAGACAAATCAGGACTGCATTTATTGACTTTGGAGTTATCAGCTCTATCAAACTGGATATTCTGTTGACCCTGCAGGATATATGAAAGAATTTTGTTTTTATTCTGAGAGCAATTGAAGCCATTAACACGTTGCATGCCTGGGGTTGACTTTCTAAGGAAAAGTTCAGCCACAGTACTACAAAGAACTAACTGGAGGAGACAAAAGGTATGCAAGGAAATGAACTTAATGATTATTTCAGTAATTCGGATAAAAATGATGGTAACTTATCCTGCACCCCTGGCACTAGTTATTTCCTATATTCTCTTAAAACATTGGTAATTTTTTGTGACTGTTTTTCATTATGCTGGCTTTTGTGATATCTAATTTTTTCTCACTTGTCTAAAAAATGATGTTCATTCTGACAGGAGTCATATAAACAAAAGATTGTTTTGCAAAATATCCAATTCTATTAGTTGAAATAGAAAATTTTAAATTAGACAGTAACAGAGTACAAAGAGCTATCCTATAAGATTAAAGGTAACCATTTAGCAAAAATTAAAATACATAAGCAACTCTAAGATCACCCTTGTGAGCTGCAGATATATCTTACTTATGCAACTTCTGTACAACTGTAAAGGAAATATCACTCATCATTTGAAAAAATGCATTTTAGCCAAAACATGCAAAATACTAGGTGAGGGACTTTAGCAGATTCAAAGCTGAATGAAAGTACACCCTTGCTTCTAAGAACTTTTGAAGAAATAAGAGGAATCAAAATAATTCTGTAGTTACTTCAGACTACACATAAACTGACATTCTCATTTTTATCCATTCAATACTTACCTTTTGAGTCTTTATTATATCAAAGAACCTAGCTCAGCAGATTTGTTGAATCAACTGAGTTTGACTTTTGTAATCTTTTTACTCGAGATTTAAAAATCTTTAGAAAACAATTTATATCATAAGAGAGGGAACACTCAGAAAGCTCTGTTCATTCACACTCAGGGACTCATGTCCAGTTGGTAGGAAAAGAGAATGTAAGAAAAGAATTAAGAGAGGTAAAAAGGAAAGAAGAAAAGGCAGACAGGAAGAGGGGGAAAAGAAGGGAGAGAGGGAGGGAATGAAGGAAGGAAAGAAAAAGGTAGAAAGGGAAAAGATCAATATGACCAAATGATTCTGGAAAAGTGTAAGGCTTTTTCTTCTCACCTGCCACGGCATAAAACATAGAAGGGAGGAAATACTTCCCTCCCCATTTTTTTTCCACCAACAGAAATTTTGGTTCCGTGAAAAGTCGTTTATCAATTGTGGTACTATATTGAAAGTGACAAAAATGGTGACACTGATTTTTAAAAGTCTTTCGTGCCCAGTGAAAAAGAACAGCAGGACCTGAGAGGAACATGGTGGTAACACCCAAGGACGAGATAGCCCTCAACAGCAGTGCCTAGTAGGCGCTAAGGTACCAGAACAAAAAAGATGCCTAGGAGAGCAACAGGCCTGGAAGACAGTTAATCCAGTAGACACAACAAAACTGCTAATGTGGTCAGCAACCTCTCAATGAAAATGTATGAAGCATTGATATCACAGACTCCCAGAAATATTTTTTGAAAAGAGATTTTTGAAACAGGATGAGATCTGACCTACGGCCAAGTGAAATCTTGATTATTATCATAAATATAGGCTGATAGTAAGACCTGGAGAAATAAATGATCCTGATGAACTCTGTAAGGAAAAGCAGAAGGGAAAGAAGTTTATCCCCATCCTCACCAAGTTCTTATGATGCTTGTGCATGCTGTAAAGAAGCAAAAGTAGCACCATCCAAAACAGTCTTCCTTGGTAAAAGGGCAAGGAAGTGGTTTGAAAATGACACATGGTATCACACCTTCTCTTAGGTCGCGGTAAAGACAATGATGTTTCATCACCTCCAACGCTTGTCAGAGGGAAGCTGAAGAGTTGAATTAAGTCTCAGAGAGCCACCTCAAACAGCAGGATACACACCAGATAGTAGGTTGACCTTGTGACCTTTGCAGTCCTTTTATGTTCTTTCTCTCTTGTTCCTGTCTTCACAAATGAGTTCATACTTCCCTAATCCATTTCTCCTAAAGCAGCACTTAACTGCTTAATGTCTCCAGTGAAACTGTATTTCTTTGCATAACAAAATAGAGTGATATCAAGAGTCATGAAAATTTTTTTCAGTCAGTAGGTAGTATTTATTAATAAGAAACTATTTTTGCTTTTATAAGACATTCAGAGTACTATGTAAACATGATGGACTTGATCTTTTCTCTTCACCTACCACTGTGAGTAGTTCCAAACCAAATTTTAAAACTCCCCTAGGAAGCCATCACACTACAAGATTAAGTTCCTTGAGGGCAGGCATTTTTGTTTGCTCTATTCATGGCTCAAACTTTAGGGCCTAAAATTGTGTTCCACAAAGACGTTGTGGTCAGTGTTGTCAATTAATCAGTGTTGTCAATTAATCAATAAAAGTGAATAAGCTCAAGATAAAATGTAGTAAGTGCCACTGAATTTGGGAATGAGAATAGTTTCTATTAAGTGTCTGGAGAGAGTAGCAGTGAGCATTCCAAGTTTAGGGAGACCATGGTGTTTAACATAAATCATGAAATTAAGAGGACCTGGGTCATTAGGAGATGAAAAGAGTAGACAGCCTAAGGAGAAGCCACTAAAGTAATCTAAGTCCCCGAAGATAGAAAGCATTGTGTGTACAAAGGAGAAAAAGTGATGCAGTGAGTTCATGAAGGCTACATGAAAGAGAGAGGGAGAAGTTACACCAGGAAGGCAGGGCACAGTTAAGGTCAGTGTAAGGTGAAAAAGAGTCCTAAATGGCAAGTGCCAGGGTATGGATCTTTTCTGTAGAGAAGCTACTCTTGATTCTTAACATGAAAATGAAAATCAGATGTGAGTCTTACAGAAATTAATCTGGCAGCATTCAGATAAGTGAAGTTACAAATGGAGGCAAAAAGTATAATAAAAGAGTAGACCATACCCTTCACAAGTGATCTAAAAAACAAAGCCTAAAAGGAAGAGGTGACTTTCTCCAGTTAAATCTATTTGCTTTTAAAGAATGTGAGTTTGTAGAACTCACTTCAAATGGCTAGGAAAAGATTAAAGGCAAAATGCTAAAGCCAGGGACTGTGGTTTCCTTAGATCATCTGTCAAAAATGGATTCTTTCTGATTTTTAAGGACCTTTAGGCATCAACTGTAGAATAATAAAACCAAAAAGTAAAAATAGCTTCTACTACAAAAGATAGGAACACAAAGAGAAAGGAAAAGCCCAATGACAACAGACCACAGTATCAGAAAGGTATGCTTGGCAAAAAAAAAAAAGCTAGCAGAAGATGAGAAAACATAGTGAAGTGCCAATAGAGTGATTCCTCCAGGAAATAGTCCACAATGAACTGCATGATCCATAAGATTCATGTATTACAGAAGAAAAGTGAAATCAGTTACAAGAATGTATACAGAGAACAGTCCAGACATACCTGATGATCTAAACAAATATGAGGATTAGCATCACCTCCCTGCAGCCCCCAAGAAGAAATCAAAGAGGTCAAAACACCGAAGACATAACAGCAGAAATAAAATTCTGATCTAGTAACATCTGAGTAGAAAATTATTGCCAGAATCGAGTGAAATGGGACAAGATGGCAAAATAAAACTCACTTTCATGAGTCATACATGCAGATTTGTATTATCTAATTTAAATACTAGATCATTCTGTTTTTAACCTTTAGAAAGAAAAGAATGAGAAAAAGGTGACCCCCTGGTTAGAATGCTGAGAAAAGATGGCAACATCAAATGTTCATATCATATGTTGGCCTCTTTGTATAGATTTCTAACTTTCTTATATGAAAAGTAAGGGGAATTAGTCTATCTCTTCCCTACTTAGCACAGGCCAAGTGTTGAACCATGACCTCTAGTGCATACATAGTCTACTTATGCATTATGAATTCGCTGCATGAGAAGCACCAAGTCTTTGATGCATGTCATATCCTACAATGGCCTGAAAATTGTCCCTACTTTTCCATTGCGAACCAAGTTGCTATAATTGGAATAGAGTAAGAATTACCATTTCTTGCACATGAAAAGAGATCAGAACGTGAGCTAAACCAACCACAGAAAGAGGAGCACACACTTTTACCCAAATACTTTTACCCATACATACAGCAGAACATATACCTCAGGGGCGGCTTTAAAAACCACAGAAGAGGGTGTTCTCCAGGAAGAACTGGGATTGAAGTGATACCAAAAAGGTTTTTATTGGAAAAGAAATTTAGTTAATCTGAAAGTGACTGCATTTAAAGCCACTAAATGACTTGAACGGATAAGTTGAATTCTTTCACACATATTCATGTATCTTGCCCCACCACTGAGAAAAAATAACACATACTACTAGGATGTCAAATCAAACTCACACTAATCAAAGATCATACCCAACAGCATGCTTTACTAAATAATCTCAAGCATATGTGAAATCAAAAGGGTAAGGTAAACCAAACAGAAGTCTGAATCATCAAAGGTAATTCCTAGGTCTTTCCTTCCCATCTAGAACATGCACCACTGAACAAAAATAGATGAACTTCAGGAATTTCCTCACAGCCAAAGTGTTCAGACAATAAACCATGTCCATTTTACACTCTGAAGTATTAAGCCTTTGTGAAATTTTCCAGGAAGCCATGCCCCAGAGCTTGGGTTCTACTTACTAAGGTTAATCCATACCTACAGACATACTGCTACAAGCACTTCAAATATGAAAATGCATTGGTGTACTTACTCAGAAGTCCACTTGAAATTATTTAGGTCACTGGGTTCTTTCCTCTTCTCCCACTGCACCCCTACAGGAGAGATTACATGTCAGCTGCTTTAGCTCCCTCCCATGCAGTAGGTGGAATTGTTATAGAAAACTAAAGAAAGTTTGATTGCTATACCTAAGTGCATTTGATTCCCATTTCATATGATTTATCCAGATCAATCTTAACCATTATCAGTCTTTCAATTTAAATGTTATTTTGGAATTTATTTCATGAGATAGTAGGCTACGCTGGAATGGTCTTCTTTCCATACTAATCCTAAGTATTTTCTATCACTTTAAATTCATATTTTGGAAATCTTAAAAAAAAAGTTCTTACATTTGAAAGGAAGATTTAAACTGATCTCAAAGTAGAAAGAACATATTTAAATACAAAAAAAATTAGTAATGAATTTTTCAAGTTAAGCTTTCCAGTTTAAAAGTTATAGCCATATGAATCCCATTACAGATATAAAAGCTCCCTAAAGTGTGCAATGAAAATATTTTCAGTGCAATATAGGCAGTAGGCAGCTCCTACTGTCTACATACCTGGGGTGCATTTAAGACAATGATTCTAAAAGTGCTATAGGTTAGAACTGCTAATTAGGTAAGAGACATTCAAGCAAGTGAGTATATGACTCAGGAAGATCTAAAATTAAATTTTAAAGTCTCAGTTAAATTACTAAAAGCATTGCATTTTCTCCTGCAACAGTTGGGACAGATGTTATTTCTTGCCATGGAAGTTTGTTTCTTTAATACTGCCCCTTACACAATCCTACACTGTAACATGGTGATAATCTTCAGCACTGCCTTTTTGATTATTTCCTACATTCCAACAGAGCCTTTTGGTTCTGTAGTTTTTAACTAAATTTTTTACTGTTTTATTAACTTGTATTGGTTCAAGTAACAGATATGCTTTGTAGCTTTAATTCCATTTGGCAATACATTTGAACTCACCGTACTTTCTCTGAATATTTGTATTCTGAAATGAAATGATGTAGGGATTTTCTTCAAAATAATTTGTGCTGATGACATACATCCAACAAAATTTGATAGGAGTTGATAGTTATTGAAGCTAGTTTATTGGTGCTTAAAATTCATCACGTTATTTCTCTACTTGAAAATGTGTTCAAAATCTTTTGTTTTCTAAAATTGTTAAATGGGTTATGAAATTTCTATCAGCTTCTTACGACTTGCATGCCTTTATTCTCATCACTTTGAGAAATACCTTCATCATTTATTGGCTAGACTTTTCTTTTTCAGTCCTAAGTTAATATCATAGGTAAACTATTTGGTGAACTGTTAATCATGTTATTTGTGATGATTTGGCTTCTATCCCACCTCTCGAGTCTCTCCCAGCTGTTTTAAAAAATTAATTTTTTCCAGAACACCTCAAGAGGGAACTTCAGATATTCCACTTGTGTTAGTACTACCTTAGAAGGAGAAAAGAAACTTAAAAACTTGTTGAAGGTCACAAAGCAATTTGCTGTAAAATTTAGCCCAGGAAACTGAAATTTCATGATCCTGAAAATGACTTCTACTTATTGGAGGCTGCTATGATTGAGACTACACTTGAACTATTGTTTTGATTGAGACTATCTGACTATAGAACTGAGGCTATCAGAGTTGGGGAGAGGAGGAGAGAGAAACAAACTGGGGAGGGAGCACAATGGACTATGGTGGAAGATTATGGGTGTCTTGGTAGTGGGTGTGGTATAGTAACACTATCTGAAGGGGGTAAACTATACCTCTAAATCATATACAATGTTGTAAACCAATGTTACCTCAAAAAAAATTTAGATTATAGACAGGTCTGTACTTTTCCATGCTCGTGTTCTTTTCTGAGAGTCATTGGAGTTATGCGCTAATTCAAATGAATCATCCCCAAATTTAAATAAAAAATGTGTTTGGCAATAAGTACTGGCTTTATGGATCTTTGCAGGAACTTTCTGGAGCAGCACTTCATCAGTCACAGCTTTATGACTCATATCAGTCATCATGAGTAACGGCTGTCAATGTCACCAACACAGAACCTGGCAGAATAATCAATGTTATGCACTCTCACAAGGTAAGCTGCAGTAGTTAATGAGATTGATGTTGTCATAGCCATGAAAATAGTGAAGTTCTTTAGTTATTTTTAGAACAGGTAAGGAGAATATTTTCTGTTCTGATAGCATAATCCTTCTCTAAGGAATAAACAATCAAATATTTTGAGTCTATACATTAAGTTTTGACTGAAATATATGTATTTCAGGATTGGTAGCAAGGTTATTCCACTAAAATAGATTTCCTTGGAGGAAAAAATGCCAATATACTGCCCTGAAGAACAAGTTGAGAAACAAAATGTATTTGTATTTCCTCATTTGCCCTTAATTAGTAAACTGTAGTACATGATATCATGAAAACGGAAGGTGAAATGGTAGTTACATCCAGTTAAATACAGTTAGTTTTTATTGCCATATAACAAATAACCACAAACTTAGAGACTTAACCACAGTTATTTACTTACTGTCCTGTAGGTCAGAAGCCCAGGATAGCATGTCAAGTTTCTCTGCTCAGAACCTCAAAGGGCTGAAGTCAACGTATAGCTGAACTGAGTTCTTGTTGGGGTATCTGAGGAAAATCCAGTTCCACACTCATTCTTGGAGTAGACAGAATTCACCTTCTTGCTGTGCTAAGCCTGAGGTCCTGATTTCTTGTTTTGTATCAACCAAAACGACTCAACCCCTGAAGGCTGCCAAAATTCGCTGCCAACAAAGAATTTGCCAACAGCCTTCTCCATCTTCAATTTATAAACACATATTAAATCTTTCTCACGCTTTGTATCTCTGACTTCATTTTCTGTGACTAGCCAGAGAAAAAAGTCAGCTTTTAAAGGAATCATTTGATTAAATCTGCCCCACCTGGATAATCTCCCTAACCTAAGGTCAGCTGATTATTGGACCTTAATTGCCTCTGCAAAAACACTTCAACAGTGCCTAGATACCTGTTTGATTGAATAACTACAAAACTGTGTGTGTACATCAGGGTCCATACTCTTTTGGAACCATTTTAGAATTTTGTTATTTAATAAAATTTTAGTATATCTTCTGCATCCAAAAATTTACACCAAATTATCTAAATAGCAATCTTCAAATTTCCTACATACCCTGGTTCTTAGTCCATTTGGATTGCTATAACAGAATACCATAGACTGGGCTGCTAATAAACAAGTTATTTCTCATAGCTTTGGAGGTTGGGAACTCCAAGAGCAATACATATTCAGTGTCTGATGAGGGCCCACTTCCTAGCTCATAGATGGCTATCGTCGGATTGCTTTGTCCTCACGTGGTAAAAGGAGCAAGGGAATATCTATGGGTCTTTTTTTATATATAAAGACACTAAGCCTATTCTTGGGGCTCCATCCTCACAAACCAAATCCCAAATGTTTTAATACACTGGGTATTAAAAATTTAGAATTTTAATTGGGGACAGAGATATTTAGTCTGTAGCACATAGCTAATTACATATACACCTTACAAGTTTTCAGGGACACAATTTTTATTTGTCTGGTTTTTATTATATTCAGGTAATTTTTTTTTTCTTGAGGTAACACTGGTTTACAACACTGTACACATAATTTGGGGGAATAGGTACATGCCTCCTTACATGTTTGTTACTCTACCACCCACGCCATCACATCACCCATAGTCCTTTACCCGAGGCCCCTGGGCCCCCTCCCCTGATTGTTAAAACCCCACCCTCCCTCTTCCGATGGCAGTCTTTATTCTGCATTCATACTTCTAGGATTTGTTTTGGTTTAATTTTGTTATTTCCTTTGCTTTTTATTTTTTCTCTATTCCATATGAGTGAAATCATCCCATATTTGTCTTTCTCCTTTTGACTTATTTCACTTAGCATACTCCCCTCCAGTTCCACCCATCTTGTGGCAAATGGCAAGATTTCATCTTTTTGTATAGCTGAGTTTTCTATTGCATATACATACCCACTGCTCTGTCAATGGTCATTTAGGTTGTTTCCAAACATGGCTATTATAAATAGTGCTGCAATGAGCATAGGCGTGTATACATCCTTTCAAATTATTTTGCATTTCATTAATGGATACCTAGGAGTAGAATTGTTGGATCATATGGTATATCTACTTCAAGACTTTGAAGAACCTCTATATTGTTTTCCATAAGAGTGGGATCTTCTATATATTTCAAGGTTTCTAGTTTTACAGCCAAGTCTTTAATCCATTTTTAGTTAATTTTGTGTATGGTGCGAGAGAATGGTGTACTTTCATTTTTCTGCACATGGATGTTGTGTTTTCCCAGTACCATTTGTTGAAGAGAATTTCTCCTTTGAATTCTCTTAGCTCTTTTGTTGTAAATTAACTGTTCATATAAATACAGGTTTATTTCTGGGCTCTCAATTCTACTCCATTGGTCTTTGTGTCTACTTTTATTTCAGTACCATACTGTTTTTATCATTATAGTGTAATATAAAGTATGAAAATTTGATACCTCTATTTCTCTTTATGTCTGTCAAGAGTGCTTTGGCCATTTCAGGTCTTTTGGGGTTCCATATAAATTTCAACAATGTTTGTTCTATTTCTTTGAAGAATTCCATTGAAACCTTAATAGGAATTGCATTTAATCTATATATTGCCTTGCATAAAATGGACATTTTAACAGTGTTAATTCTTCCAATCCATGAACAAGGATTATCTTTCCATTTCCTGTGTCTATTATTTTAACAATGTCTTATAGTTTTCATTGAATAGGTCTTTCACCTCCTTTGTTAAGTTTATCCTAGGTATTTAATACTTTTTTTTGCTACTGTAAATGGGATTGTTTTCTTGATTTCTTTCAAGATTCACTATATGCCATCTTTGAGAGACACACTATAGATTCAGATACCAAAAAGTAGAAAGTAAAAGGATGGAAAGAAACCCACACTCTATAAAGATAACTGTAAGAGTTCTGGAGTGGCTATTTTGTATCTGAGCAAACAGGCACTAAGACAAGATTATTACTAGTGAGAAATGTCTTTTATCTAAAAATGAAAGGAACAATACTTTATGAAAATATAAAAATTACAAATGTGTACACATTTAAATTTTCTAACAGTTTTTATCTTCGAGTATTTTGAATATGACATTTCATTCTATCCTGGTCTATGAAGTTTCAATAATTTCAATGTCTCCTTTGAAATCTTTACCCTCTGTAGGTCAAGCGAGAAGGTTGTCAGGTTTTTCCACCCTCCCTTCAGTGATAGACTTCTGCAAGCCTACACGCATGCCTAATGGCAGGCACCTGGAGTGGGGTGTGGGCTGCATGAATGGCACACCTGAATCAGAAACTGGGCTTATAAGCAGAGGAAGCAGCAGCAGCAGCAAAAGAAGCAGCAGCAGCAGAACCAGCAGTAGAAGCAGCAGAGAACAGAGTGTGGAGCAGAAGACTATTCGGGATATAGCAGAGAAGCCATGAGACACAGCCAGAGAGCCCAGAGAAGGTGAAGATTTGCCGGGGGCTGGGAGGCCTGCCAGCCTCCCGGCTCCCTGGCTCCATTGCCTGCCTTATGCCTCTCCACAAGAAACCATTAAAAAGCACAAAAAGCCACCTGAGGGCTCCAGAACTCTTCCCTTCCTTTTGACCTGTCTGTGCAACTCCATTAAGAACCTATCTCCCAGTGGTCATCCTGCCACAACACTCTCTAAATTCAGAAGCTGGACAAACTCACAGATTGTATTCAATTGCTCCCTTTTTCCTAATTATGGGCTACCTTTTCCAGTTTCTTTCCCTTTCTTCTAACTTTTGAAAGAAAATGGACATTTCAGCTAATATATTGTAGAAATGCAAGATTTTACTATATTTTCCTCCTGAGCACTGTAATTGTTTCTGGGTGGGTATTTTTGTTTTTTTTTTTCGATTTTTTGGACTTGTTTCTTAAATAACTAAAGCTGTGGAATATGTCTCACTTGCAGTATGTCACTAGTGATGTCTATGCTCAGTGAGATTTTTTTAAATCTTGTTTTTAAATTGGCTTCCTAAGTACTGACCTGGTATCTACATAGAATATCATCAGCCAGTTATTAGTAGTACGTTGTGCTCAAATGCCTTTATACAAGACTTCTACTCTCTGCCCAAGGATCTGTCTGCAGCTTAAGGAGCACAGTAAATGTCACCTCACAGGGTGGCAGCATTGGAAGCAGGGCAGGATGAAAGATTACTCGAAGTCCTTGTGGAGCAATGAGAAGCCTACATCGGGAAGTAAGAGGCAGCCCTGACCCATGGGCAGTCTCATCATTATTTAGAACCAGGTTCAGAGAAGGTGGGCAAGTACGTGGAGGAATGTACATGCAATGGTTTACTTCATTGGGGATGCATCATTGTCTGGTACAAGCCAGGGTTGAGTGACCAGAGGCCACTGCTTGGGGGACTCCATAGTTGCCATTAATCAAAGCATACTCTCTAGTCCCTATGCTTACCTACCTTTCTGCTAATCTTTACAAGTAAGGTATTCTAGCTCATTTTGCTAATCTGACCATAATGTCTGCCTACCGTTTTCAGCAGATACTGGTTTCCCAGTATGTTCCTCATACCAGGACTTTTGCCCTGGTAAGAGGCCCCCTGCCTGACTCTACATTTAGCGTAGCCAGCAGGAACTCTGGGCACCAAGACAACAGCCCTGATAACAAAGAGGGCCTGGGATCCCCCAATTAAATATTCATTAGTTTTCAGATATGCTTCAGATATGCATCAGATCCTCTTATATCTTATATCTTATCTTATTTCTTATGAACACAACCTTCCAGACCACCTGAGATACATGGGATATCCAGTCTTTCAGTCTCCCATGAACATTTACACAGACTTCCAGTTAGCCAAGGATGCATAGAAAGCTTATGAAGACTTCCTGTGGTTACCTCATTTCCTGGATGTCCTTGACACATTTTGGTCTAGGTCAACGTCTACTGCTAGCTCTGGCCAGAATGACAACCTCAGGCTAGTTGAGCTGTTAGCTTTCCCTGGTGGCTTGCCATCAAGATCACTAATTTTACTGACAACACTGCTGAAGATAGGTTTCTTACCTTCTACTCCAAATGAAGAACTACCCTTCCAGAAGCAAAGTTTCTGGTTTCCTGACCTTACCTGTCCTGGTAGAATTAATTACTTCACCATGCAAACTGGGAGGGAAGGTGATAACCCCAGGTAAGCATGTCTCTGAGTCCCACTGTAATTTTTCATGAATTAACACGTTTCACTGTATATCTTTGATGGATTCCTGGAGCTAGGAAATGGCTGTCTTTGACTACCTGTCTGGTATTACAGTTGCTTTTGGAGGAAATATTTTGTTGACCTTCTCATGGTGCCATACCAAAAGTTCCACCTCAGGCCTGGCTTTTTGATCTAAGGTCAAGAGCCATCTTATCTCCATATTACTTTTAAGAGACCTATTGCCATGTTTATAGTTTGTCTTCATTTAAATGAGATTCTGAGAGGAAGCAATTTCCAGTTTCATTACCCAATTGAATGAGAACAACTCAGTGGCAAAAACAAGTACCAATTAGCTAAATGAAAAGTTCAAGCTGTGAATTTATCTTCAGGGCAAACTGCAATGATTTGAAGGGCAGCAGTGGTAGGCAAAATATAGAAGTAAGACAAAATAGATACTCTGGACATTGGACTTACCTATGTTATTCATTATAAATTAGATGATTGATGGATGATAGATTCCATAAATAATGCATGATCTATATATGTGTATTTATAATATACAGTCATGTAATTTACATAGACTAGTTTCTACTGAACATAGGTCACTGAACTAATTTAAATAACAATCTAAACAGATATGGTAATTTTATTTGTGAAATAGTTACCAAGTTTATTCCTACTAATTGAGAGAATAACATGTTTGAGAATAGTTTCCTAAACATAGCTGACATCCATTTCCCATAATAAAAATGCTGTCTAGGGCCCCCCCATTGGCGCAGCGGTTAAGCACTGCACTGTGGAGCTGTCGGCAGCGGAGACGCTAGTTCGACGCCCGGCTGGGGAGATTCCCACATGGCGCAGCAGACCTCTCCTGCCTGGCCCACTGCTCCCCTCAGCAGTGTATTTCCATCCATCTGCCTGTTCTGCTCCCCACTCTGTCTCTGCTGAACCCTCTCGCCACCCCACACCTCTGGCCTGTACCCCAGCTTGTATGCATAAATAAATAAATCTTTAAAAATAAAAAATAAAAATAAAAATAAAAATGCTGTCTACTAGTAGACAAAGTAGACAAAGAAAGTTAAAGATATACAATATTTGCATTTTTAATGGAAAACAATTAAAAATTGGGGGGAAAAGCAATTTTGAAAAAATCCATTTCTGCCACAATTTGTCAAAGATGTGGGAAAATCATGGTAACTCTCTACATGCTGTTGGGAGACTAAGTTATTACAGTTATTGTGGATAATAATTGAGCATTACCTAATGAAGTTTTTAGAAGCATAATCATACAATCCAGTGATAAAGAATAGAGCGAAAATGGATACAAAATGGAGTCGTTTATGCTGGGAACCCACCCAGACTTAATTGCAGTTTCAAATTTTCCCAAAATTATAAACCAAAACCAATCAATCTGGAGTTTCCTTGTCAACACCAGTGAGGTGATCTGCATTAAGATCCTCTTGCCTTCCTCTGAGGAGGGTGACTTTACCTGAAATAATCTTTTCTCTTGCTAATAGCCTTGTCCCACCTTCTTTCTCTCTATAAATATCCTCGATTTTGTATAAGTCCTTGCAGCACCCAGATGGGATGCTGCCCAATTCATGAATCATTTAACAAAGTCAATTAGATCTCTATATTTGGGGATTTCGTTTTTTAACACCAGTAATTACATTTCTTCCAGGGAGACATATATAAGAAATAGTCAATTAAAATGAATGTTCTAGATCTAATTATATCAAAACAGATTTAAAATACAATAATGGAGCAAAGCAAGTTACAAAGTGATATTTAGTTTGTTACCCACTTATATCATTTTAATGTACCTGTTTATGCAAACATTAAGTTAATGTTTAATATGATAGAATATATTCCAAATTTATAATAGAGGCTAACTCTGAGGAGAGCATGAAAAGAATATAGTATTGGGAAAGAGAAGAAAGGGGACTCCACATCTCTCAGTAAATATTTATGAATTTAGAAAAGAAATGGAAATTTTAACCTTGTCAATTTTCACTGACAGAACATGGGTGTGGGTTATATTTATCCCTGCAAAGTTCTACATTTTTTAATGTGTATCTTGTTAAAACATGGTAAGATGATTCTCAAAATAATTGGAACTATCAACATGTCTGTTTGGTACACCATCCAAATCACCAGCTTATGGTACCAGCTAATACATTTCCAAAGTATTACCTTAAAGCTTATGAATCAGTGATGAAAGTCAAACAGTTCATCTATACCAACACTGCTATAACAATTATATTAATGTACTATTTACATTTCACGCTTAATTATTTGGGGTATTTTATATGGTGCTAAAGCATTTTCAAAGTCAATTAAAGCAAAAGGACATACTATTTCATCTTTTTAAAAAATGTTCCTTCAAAAGAGGTTAGTTAGGTTATAGGTTTCTCTTTATTCCTCTAGTATTTCAAAATTAAATCCTGCCTTAGAGCCATTATTCTTCTTTCAGTGACAATCTGCATTATTGTAGACACCTCGTGAAAATATACCACCTTATTTTATCTAATCCCTATTACAAAATAGGACTATAATCCAGAAAACAAAAATTTAGGGGTCAAAAAAAGCAATCTAAACACCTTAATGTATTTGGTAAGAGCATTTTTATTCCAAAGAATAAATTTTTTAACCTGATCTAGGAGTCAAGAGAACTATGCCATACATCTGCAGTTCTATTTTGAGCAAATTTGGGTCTTATCTATAAAAAGGAGAATGGGAATGGGGCAGGTAACTTTAATTCCCTTTCCAGACAAAGAATATGAATCAAGTTACCTGGGAAAGTTACTTTATATGGGTGTGCCTCAACATCCTTATCTTTAAAATACTAGCTAACCTACCTTAATGGGATTAATAAAGAATTAAAAGAGATAATAAATACAAAGTAATTGGA
Source organism: Scalopus aquaticus (assembly GCA_004024925.1). Lineage (NCBI taxonomy): Eukaryota > Metazoa > Chordata > Mammalia > Eulipotyphla > Talpidae > Scalopus > Scalopus aquaticus. Next base: position 42,121 of record PVIJ01005022.1, on the reverse strand, counting down.
ACAGTGCCCAGCATATAAAAAGTGCTCAGAAAGTATTAGTGATGATCAGTATCATCATCAGTGTTTTTACTATTATCAGTAAAAGTTTTAATAAAAAAACCTAGTTGATAAAAATTATTTAAAACACTCATTTCATCTTTCAAGAATTTTTTTAATATACATTTTTATTGTTATTTATGTCTTTTACATTTTGTATTCCCCTTGGGTAGCCCACCACCAATTCACCCGTGATCCATATCTGTGGTCCCTTGTGCTCTTTTCTATTCCATTTTGTGCCCTTATCCTCCCCTCCCCCTGCCCAATTTATCTGACTTTCTATGCTTTTATGTAAATCAATATTGTGCATTCAATGAATAAAATACTTAGGAAATGTAGCAACTATAATTAAACCATCTCAATTTTGCTATGAAAAATAAGCAGGATATAAATATATAAACATTTAAGTATGAAATTATAGTGTTTGACTGGCAAGTTTCTAATAAAGGAAAATATCTAAAGTTATGAATAAATACACAATGAAATTACAAATTGAGCCTCATATAAGTAATTAGCTTTGTGTTCCTTAACCACTTAATGCACTTTCGTTACTAGAACTCTTCCTATATTATTTCTTAAATGCGAACAAATTCCTTTCCAAAGTTCACAAATAATCTTTCATTTCTTCTCTTAAATAATAACTAGATGATGGGATGATATTCTGCTAAGAATACTCAATCTAGGTACAGGAGCAGAAACTTTCATTAACAAAAAACTATAATCCATTTCTATCTATTCAGTTTATGCTAATTGTAATACTTATGAATATTGTTTCATTTAAGGTCATTCAGTTTTGTGACAGTGTGACACTATGCATGTTCTCACTGACATTTCAAAGCCCTTCTAACAATTTGGCAGTGACAATGAATGGACTGTTGGACTACTAACAGACTTTGCATTGAAAGAATGTGTGTCCATTCCTACTGAAACATTCAAAAGCCAATGTATAAACCTTCTGCTCTCCCCTCACCTGCTGTGGCAACATTAGAATCACTTATTGATATGGCAAAACCACAACACTAACACAGCCTCAGTTTCTAAGTCTGCCCAGAGAAGGGAGACATTCCAGGTAATAATAAAGTTTATGAGAGACATAAATTAGTTTTTATGTGTTAAGCCACAAATATTTCAGTTTTGTATTCTCTGCAAACCATACTCATAAGTTATAGAGACAAACTTCAACCAGAAGCACAAAAAAAGATTTACAGTAAGGATATGGATATATTGAAATTAGAACTGGGAAGCCATCAGTTATAAGAAGCAAGATATCAAATTAATTCCCAAATCAGTTCTTTTTCTTCACACTTATTTCAAGGTTCATACAAAAACTCCGAAGTACTATAAATGACCTATTTCCACAAACTGGCATCCATTACCATGTAATTTATGTACATAGTTATATTGATCTCATGAACAAGTAGTGTTCCTTTAATATTCTAGATGATCAGCCCAGAAAGGTTTTGGTGGCACATTGCTATGGAAAAATAAAAAGGTGGGAAGGCAATTTCAGAAAGAAAAAAAAATCCCAAGATAATGGTCACTCACTTCACATATATCCTGCTTCCCTGTACAAATTTGTACAGAATAACTCATATTTATAATGAAGATGTCCTCTCTAAATGTGGAGCTTTCTGGGCCTCCCTGGTGGTGTAGCGGTTAAGTGCTGCTCTGTTGGAGCTGTCGGCAGCAGCGACAGGAGTTCGACACCCGGCCGGGGAGATTCCCACATGGCGTGGCAGACCTCTCCTGCCTCGCCCGCTGCTCCCCTCAGCAGTGTATTTCCATCGATCTGCCTGTTCTGCTCCCCACTCTGTCTCTGGTGAACCCTCTTGCAGCCCCATGCCTCTGGCCTGTATCCCAGCTTGTATGCATAAATAAATAAATTTTTTAAAAAATGTGGAGCTTTCCACTGAGATCCCCAGATGGAAATTTAAAGATTCCAAACCAAATTCAAAAATACCATTTCCCATATACCCTTTCACATGCACATATGGATTGGGAACTACTAGCATTAAATATGATTTATAAGTAAGCTGGGGAAAAAAACAGTAGATTATACAAGTATGACTTTTTCTTGTTTATTGTTTTCCTGCCAAATTACAAAAGGTTTTGTAGGTATTTTAATGTTTCCTACAGATGACTTAAATGCTAAAAATAAGCATATGTTGAAGTCAGCAATTAATCATTCTGTCCTAAAATACCTATTCAACAATTATTCCTTATAACAGTTTCCTGTTATAAGTCATAAGATGAATTACTTGATCATTCAATAAATGTGTAAAAACAAGTAAAATTTTCCTTTAGGTTTCCAAATGTGTATATGTTGTGATCTTTGTTACTTTCAACTTCTGACTTAGATTAAAATTTTCCAAACATAAGCACTTTAATTTCATTTTCTCTAATTTGCAAATGCAACATATTTTGAAGAAGAGGGAAGAGAGAGAGAATTAGATCCCAGAGACATATCATTCATTTACTAAGAGGTGCTATGAAAGTGGTATAAATTCCCAAATAGGTTGTAAGACAATCAAATGACAAAGACTATGATATTTACCAATTTTGGGCATTCTGCATGGTGATTTTTAATTTATTTTAATACAATGATATCATGGATATTTTGGGAACTCCAATTTCAGGTCTTCAGGAAAAAAAAGCATTCCTTGCATGCATAATTAAAAAAAAAAACCTTCCAAAGCCTTTATTTCTACTTGTCCCATTACAAAAGTATACAACATCAAGAAATTTTTGGCTCCAACAGACACCTAGTTTTCTGCCAAGATCAATTCTATAATCACCAAGTGACAATTTTCTTCTTATATGAAGAGGGCAATGTAAAATCACAATTTATCTAATTAACATCCTTCCCTAGTTGGCTCTCAATACCGCTGCTATTAATTAGCACTTTGCTACCAATCACCAACTTCTACCACCTCTGCAGACTCTAGTCATGCCAAGCCAGGTCCTAATCCCACTGCTGTTTTGAGGCCTCTACTCTGCTGTGGCTGCCCCCACCATCACCATATCTGATACTAAGTGTTAACCATGAGGGTCACAATTCATCTCATCTTTCTGGCCCAAAATATGATGCTTCTCAAGAAAAATAGTTCTTTCAGTATCCTAAGAATTATTACAGCCTTTTTGTGTAACACTAAAAATAGTAGCATTATTCTTTCAAAGTTTTATTTCCCTCAGTTAATGAAGACTGGTCATATTTACAAATTATGGGACAAGGAACAATCTGTGCACCAGGATTTTATCCCTTTTCTCATGGTACCAGTTCCTAAAAGAAATCACATGGCTTCTGAGAGCTCTTGATAGATGAAGGAACAAGGCTTCATCTTAATCTATTGTCTTCATATTCAAGCAACTAGATTCAATCCAACCTTCCTTCAAAATAAAATCCTTTTATTTTCTTCCAGAGTTTAAAAGTAGATCCAATCAATTGGCATGTCATAGTTAGAAACAAAGTTTTGCAATGCTTCTTCTACGTATTCAACAAAATTTCAAATTTAAGATTTGAATTTAATGTGGCAGGCAGATGTTGATTTTTAACAACCCACACCTGAAACTTAGATAATGTTATAATGCAATGTCATTACAATAAAAGATCATTAAAAACAAGTGTTCAAAGGGGTTATTTATGAATTATCACAAATTTGGTTTAACTTGCCAATGTCATTACAATTTTCCTAATGCAGAAGACTTGTGTCTATTTTTGGCTCACAATTGCACACCCTCTGGTTTTTATAAGGTTTACATGTGATAATGCCTTTAAGGAAATGTGTTAAGCATGTATTGAACACTATATGTTAGTTGTCATTAATTATCACCAGTTATTATCCCAATTCCTTCTCCTACTTACAGTGGAATTCCATGTCTTATAATTTATATCTAAATAAATAACTAATCCCCCCAGTTTTTACTGTTTCAAAAAACAAAAGAATAACTTTATTAATTTCATTTTAGGTCTTTTTTAAATAACAGATCTTAAAAATATATAATTAAAATAAAATAAATAAATAACAGACCTTAAGTGAGCTAAGAAAGTTATAAAGCATCTGTCAAATGTCCAATATTATTAGCTAAATTCTTTTCAATTTTCATTAAATTATATTATTTCCGTATCATAGTATATTAAGTAGTACATATGTCTACCTGAAATCTGCATGAGCTTATTTGGATAAAAAGGTAATCATCTTTGCAGATGTAATTAAATTGAGGATCTTGAGATGATATCATTCTGGATTAGGGTGGGCTCTATATCTAATGTGTTTTCTTCGAAGAAAAGGGAAAAGGCACACAGATATTAAGCAGAGGCAGAAATTATAGTAATAAGCCTACACACCAAGGAACAATGGCTGGCAGCCACTGAGCCAGCTGAGAGGCAGGGAACAGATTTTCCTTCAGAAATTCCGAAAGAACCTGACAGCCTGCAGCGCTTCCTGCCAGCACCTGGATTTCAGATTTCTGACCTCGGAATTTCGAAAGAATAAGTTTCTGCTATTCTAAGTCACCAAGTTTTTGGTAAACCTATGAGAGTAAAACATCTATTAAATGTGTCTGTTTCTTTCCAAGGGACATGAATTTTTTTAATCCACCTGATCTCTAAGTTTGCAGTGTTCATCAATGGAGCAATTGAACACTTGTGATATTTTTGCCACCATTAATATTATCGATTCTTTTCTGTAGAATCGCTACAATGCAGCTGTCCTAGAAGCATACTTTATCCTAATCCTCACAATTGCCATATAATGTATGTAATAATAATCATATTTTACAGGTTAGAAAACAAACTCATAGAGCTTGAAAAATTTGTCCAAGTTCATTCAACTAATAGACAGCAAAATCAAGCACACGGCTATATCTGTTTCCAAAATCTCATTTCCAGCAAGATTTGCTCTTTTATTAAAAGGAAGATGGTTCGACATATATAAATTACAACTCCACTCCCAGATTATAAAAATTCAACCTGTGAATTATTTGTGAATGTAAATCTGTGAATATAAATAGGTTGGACAATGCTTTCCTCTCCACACCCCCACTCCAGATTTTTCAGCTCCTCTCATGTTTGTTCCCTTCATGCAGAAACCTGCCTGTGAAAGGAAACTGACTCAAACATCCAGCACCCTTTGATATCCTGCTAAAGGCCACCATAAACTCTGTTAATTCCACACTTGCACACTATTTCCCAATATTTTCCTATTATTGATCAATTAACTTTAAAATATCCCTTTTATCATGACTTCCTACCTCCTTTTTTTCTCCCAAGTGCTTGCTCTCCTTCCCTTAATTAACGATAATTCAGTTAGGGCTAAAAGAATTCTAGCAATCCAAATTAACCATAATCATATTAGGACTTTATTATGGGTATAAATTGTATCCCCCAAATTCCACATATTGAAGATTTAAGACCCATTATGTGATTGGACTTGGAGAGATCCTCTAAAGAGATGTATAAACTAATACGAGGTTTTTAGGGTGGGCTCTAATCCAAACTGACCAGGGTCCTTAGAAGTAGAGGAGATTAGAACACAGACAAATACATAGAAGAAAGAACCTGTGAGAACATAGAGTGAAGACAGCCATCTGCAAGCCAAGAAGAGAGTCCTCAGAAGAAATCAAACTTTGATCTTGGACTTCTAGCCTCTAGAACTGTGAGAAAATTAATTTATGTTATTTAAATCACACAAGCTGTAGTATTTTGTTGCGGCAGCCCTAGCAAACTACTGCAGTCTTCAACTGACCACTGGAATGTTTGCTGGTAAGATTACTACTGATTTCACCTAAATTCCTGAATATTGAGAGCTGAATTTACTACTTTTATTTAATGCCTGAAAACACGTTTTGTTTCATGGTTGATTTAGGGAATCATTAAATACCTGAGTTGTTTTTAAAAGGAATTAGCTGTCATGGCCATTAGTTACTGAGCACTAAATAAACCTAGGTGACGTACAAACAGTCCAGTTGCTCAGAAATGAATCATGTAAAACCAAATCCATTTCAAATAAGGATGGAGAAAAATGACTCTATTTTCTTAAAAATCTGTCCTTATTCACACACTTCTACAAAACCCTTCTCCTCATTGCAGTCATTAAACTTGAGAAATCAAAGGGCAGAACACCAGGCAATCAAATGTGCAAAGGATATGTTCATATTTCTTCTACTGTGATTGTTATTTTAATAGATGCCTACTACTTCTGTCTCTTTCCTGGAATGCAGTCAAATTTCACTTCTCTGCTGTCACCATGTTGTGTTTTTAAAAGCCGCATATTGATTTAATTTCCATGCACTATAGTTTTCAATAGTAGGGGAACTCTTCATTTATCCTCCATGTTTTACATGAATACATTTACATCTATCGAAAGTGGAATGACAGCGCTGGTAATGATACCTGTCTCTGCATTATCAAAAACCTACTTGTGTAACTAAGAACTGGAGAAAATTTATGCTCAGATTATTGACATTTAAGTATACAGGATGCAAGACTACCATTATTTAGAAGTGGTTTATTACTTTCTTTTCTGAACAAATATAGAGAAGTTTGTTAATTATATACTGCAAAGGTGGAAAAGAGATCCTTATACCTTTTCACTACTTTTTTCACACAATTACCTTTAAAAGACAAGCACCTTTTTGTACTTCCTTAGCTATAATAAATATTACTCTCTGTCTTATTTTATATAACTTAAATACACGTACTAATTTTTAAGACTATATCATAAAATTCATTTTCTTATTCTAAGACCCATGCAAGTGTAGAGGTTGAAATGTGAAAATAACAAGAAAACTCACCAGTTCTTCAAAATAAATGGAATTTTCGGCACTTCCTGTGTTACTGTCTCCCAGTGAGAACAACCATATCCCTGACCTTTGTAATGTCTGATGTTGTCTGAAAATATGTGATGATAAACATATGATAAATGGTTATTTTCTCTAACATGACCAACCTAATAAAACTGATCTGCTGCCCAAGAAAAAAATCACTTAACTCTTGTCGATTTTGTGGGGTTTCTATTGATATTTTCCTTAAATACCCCTTGTGCTTTTTACCTAGTCAGCTGTTCTTCTGAAGTCTGAATCAGGACTGAATTACAAAGTAACCATCCTACATACAGAACTATAAACAGTTTCAAGTTTGTGAGAAAGTCAGAATTGTTTTCCTGTATAACAATGTAGCACAGCAATGTGTTCAGAGAAGCTACATGCTAAATACATGTGAGACTGAAAGAAGAACCTCACATTTTTAATTAATAAAAAACAAATATTGCAAACAAATAAAACTTAGTTTTTAACTCAAAACTTGAGAAATTAAGTAAGCCAAGAGGAAAGAACTGATAAAATTTTAAAATATATACTAAAGAAATTAGACTATTATAAAATAATAGAACTAGAAAACAAAAACCATAATCTTATTTTCTTCAGAAATCAATAAGAGAATCAAACATCTGTCAAATCTGATTAAGAAAGAGGATGAAAGAGATGAATATATAATGACAGCAATCGAGCTACCTGTACCCAGTTCATTTTAAGAGGTATATATTTTATAAATTCTTCAATTATTTTTGTGTATTTTTTATAACTTTTGATATTTTAGCTACTTGAATTTTTCCTTCAAAGCATCTACTTTCAAATATTAGCATCTAATTTTACATGGAATTTTTTATATTATTGTCATCTTATCATTTAAAAAGAATCAGCTATTCATCAACTCAGGCATGGTGTGCAAGTCAAAAGGCCTCCACACAAACATTTGAAGAGATCCTTATCTCCTATAGCCAGGAAATCCACTTCAGTACTTAGGTTGGATGAAAATCCAATTTAAGAACTGATTAGGGCCTCCCTGGTGGTGCAACGGATTAAGTTGCAGCACGCTGAAACTATCCACAGCCACTGCAGCACTGAGTTTGATCCCTGACCAGGGAGCTTCCCACATGGCACAGCAGACCTCTTTTGACTCACCTGCTGTTCCCCTCAGCAGTGTATTTCAGTCAGTCTGCCTGTTCAGCTCCCCACTCTGTCTCTGGTGAATCCTCTCACCTCCCCCACACTTCTGGCCTACACCCCAGCTTGTATGGATAAATAAATAAATCTTTTTTAAAAAGAACTGATTATAAAGAAGGCAAATTCAGAGCTAAAGCAAGTGCCTTATGCTATAGTCAGGTCCCTGCCAGGGAGGGAGCTAAAAAAGTGGGAATCTGACAACAGGCGGGAATATTTGGGTAGATGTACCTGAGAACACTGAGTGCCCTTCTCTGAACTATACAATTAAGAAGGGCTGCTCCCTCTTGGCTAGAAGAAAGTAGGTTCCTCTTCCCTGAGAATGTCTGGAAGGGTTAGGCATGTTCTCTTCTCTCAAAAAATGTCCGACCTTCCCTTCTTTGTTACTGACCAATAACAAGGGACATGTTTCAGCATGATCCAAAGATGAATTCAAGTGCCTGCTATGGGAAGAAAGGGATTATTTCAAAAACTATGCAGGACCTGGCTAATAAGTACCAGCAGAAACTGACAGCATTCATTAACATGGTGGCACTCTCCTGAGACTCAGCTATGATATCTGAGCTGAAGCCGGTCCTAATATTCACTGGGATACTTCTCAAAGTTTGAAAAAAAAATGACTGGAGACATGAAGTGATAAAAGTAAAACTGCCTTGGCAAAATGTTGAAGAAGGATAAAAAGACTCAGAGAGGTGGACATGTGGAAATTAATGCAATAAATAAAACCAGGTAGCGCTGGTCAACAGTGAAATTGTTACTGACTTGAAAAGGCCCTAATCTGTAGTACCTTGGTGTGCTGAACATGAATAGAACCTTGAAAATTTTTATTACCTCGTTTTGAAGCTATTTCATATAATTAATTTTATATGTTTCACCATATAAATTTATCCAGTAGGACTGCAACAACATCCTCAATAAGCCGAGAATGATGTAATATTGCATCGCATTGCATAATACCATCATGCACACATCATCCAGAGTTGATTGCATCATTTTCTGATGCAATGCAATACTACTGCCAGGCGGCTGCTGAAGTAGGCTGACGTCAGCAGTGCACTATTGAAAGCCCTGTCGGAAAGGTTGAGCATTGAAAATATTTCAGACTTTGTGTGAGACAGTTTAAGCTACTGTTCCATAGAACTGCTATTATTTTGCCCATTTAGGCACAATACAGAACAGTAATGTCTCGAAACTGTGTTAATAGCATGCACAATTTCTGCTCTATTAGTGGGGAAGTGACATTTGCCAACCAGAAGAAAAGTATCACTTCTCAAATGAAGAAGGCTTATAATCTTGACTTCGGATACAAGGTTGGTGACCAAAACAAGCCTTGGGACCTGCATCTATGCTGTGATACATGTCCAACACAGCTTTCACAGTGGTTAAATGGCAAAAGACCATCAATGCCGTTTGCAGTCCCCATGGTGTGGAGAGATCCAAGCAACCACATGAAAGACTGTTACTTCTGCTTGGTTCCTCCTCTTTCTGGTGGAATAACGAAGCCAAAGAAGTCTAGAATAGTCCACCCAAACATTCCGTCTCCATTGAGACCAGTTCCACATGGTGAGGGACTTCCTATTCCAGAACCTCCAGCAGAATTCTCTCTTGATTCATCTGATGAGAACAAGGGTGAGCCGATCTGTTCTCCTGTTCCATCAGTATGCAGTGATCCAGATTGTCACTATGGTGCATCATCAACCCCACACAGACTAACACAGGAAGAACTAAATGACCTGGTTCGTGATTTGGACTTATCCAAGAACAAGGCAGAATTGCTAGGATCAAGACTCTAACAATGGAATCTTCTAGAAGAAGATGTCACAATTACTTTCTATTGAAAGTGCCACTAGCAGTTGGAGCCTTTCTTCAGAAAGGAAAGTACTCTGGTATCCTGTTCTGATATTGAGGGCCTCATGAATGCCTTAGAAATCACTCATGACCCACAAGAATGGAGACTATTTCTAGACTCTTCAAAACTGAGTCTTAAGGCTGTGCTTTTGCACAATGGAAACCATCTTCAATCTATTCTATTCCTGAACAGCTGTACAAGAGACAAGCGAAGAAATCTAAGAAGTAGTCTATGACTTGATTTTTACAGGTATTAACCATGGGCCTATTACTATTGGCATGCATTTGGTGATGTAAACATTAATTTATTGCAGATTACAAAAAAACTAGAGCCAAAATTAGAATTTGACTGTCATATTCGTGTTGAGCATATACAAATTGATAGGAAATTACTAATTTTGTTTCAGTAACATGACTTTTGTAAAAATGTATTGACCAGTGTAATCTACCAGTTGACTATGTTCCCCAGAAACACCTAATAGATAATGTCCACTAAAGATATAAGATATGCACAAGCAAAGGGAAATTAATAGGTAGCTGTCTTTTGTAAGCCTGTGTTAACTGTAGGGGAACCTGCTATGAAATTGGGCTCTGTAGAATCAAAGGGAGTATAGGGCTTTTGAAATAACAGAGACAAGGTAACAATATCTAATCATCTTAAGCAAAATGGAAAAAAATATCCCCAAAGTTGGAGAACATACACTACATGATTTCAAGACCAGCTACAGTGCTGTAACAATCATGACAGTGTGATTTTGGAGAAAGGATATTCATTTACATTAATAAATCCAGAGTCCAGAAACAGGCCCACAAGCATATAGCCTACTAATTTTCTACTAAATTACAAAGTTAATCCAAGGGTAGTCTAACAAATGGAAGGAAAAATTAGATATCCACGTAAGAATACACTTCAATCTCCAGTTCACATTACATACAAAAATTAACACAAAATGGTTAATATTGTAAAGGTAAATTTAAATTACAAAACTTTTATAAGAAAACACAAAAGACTCTGTAAACTTGGATTAGGTAATTTTTCTTCGATATTATGCCAAAGCAAAGAAAATTGATAAAATGAACTTAAAATTATGAACTTTGGCTTTTTGCAATTAAGGAAGTGAAAGAAGTTTCTAAAGAGGAGTAAACATCTGCAAAACACTGATCAGATAAAAACAAAAATTGTCCCTAGGATGTATAATAAATTCTCAATACCCAATAATATAGAACAGTCAACTCACCTTTTTCAAATCAGCAAAAATTTTGAACAGACACATATAGCAAACAAGCACACAAAAATGTTCAATATTATTAGTCATTAGGTAAGTGCAAACTAAAACCATAACTACATACCTATTGCAATAAGTAAAAGAAAAAAAACTAACAATAGCAAAGTTGTGGAGCAACCGGAACTATCAAACATACTGGTGGAAATGTAAAATTGTAGAGCCCACTTTAGAAATTTGTTAGTTACTGTCTTCTAAATTTAAAAATACACTTGCCACATGATTCAACAATCCCAAGCCTGAATCTCTAACTTAGATGTGAAAACCAGTGTTCAAGTAAGTTCCGAACATTAATGTGTATGACTATTTTAAAAATAATTGCCCTGATTGAAAATAACTAGATGTCTCTCAAACAGGAAATAGAAAAACCATGGCACAGCCACAATGCAAAACTACCTAGTAACAAAAAAGAGCAAATTAGTTGTACTTACAGAAATATGGATAAATCCCAAATGCATTATGTTGAGTGAAAGAAACCAAAATCCAGTGGCTATACACCTGATGAGATATCCTGGCAAAGACAAAATCATGGATACTGAGACTGGGAGTGAGGCTAACTTAAGGCATTTGGGGAGAATTTGGGGATGATGGACTGAAAAATTCAATAATTAAAAAATTGAACAATTCAGTTTAAGAATGGGCAAAATACCCAAGCAGACACCTCACAAAATAAATATGTACATATACAGATGGTAAATAAGTATTTTAAAAGATGCTCAATGTCTTATGTCATTAGGTAATTGAAAATTAAAACAACTTGTGACAACACCATACACCAATTAGGAAAGTAGCCAAAATTCAAGATATTGGCAATACCAAATGCTGGTGAGGAAGTGGTACAACAAGAACTCTCTTTCGTGGCTGAGTGGAATACAAAATTATACAGCCACTTTGGAAGACAGTTTGGCAGTTACTGACCAAATGAAACGTACTTTTACCATATAACCCAGCATGGTATTTACCAAAAGGAACTGGAAAACATTATCTGAACAAAAACCTGCATGAAAATGCTTATAGCAACTTTTTTCATAATTTCCAAAACTTGGAAATAACATAGGTGGATGAATAAATTAATTGCTGTAAAACTAGAGGATGGAATATTATTTAGGGTTTAAAAGAAATAAACCATCAAGCTGTAAAAAGACATAGAGGAAATTTAAATGCATATTGATAAATGATAGAAAGCAATCTGAAAAAGACTACATACTGGGTAGTACCAACTAAATGACAGTCTGGAAAAAATAAAACTATGGAGACAGCGAAAATATCAGTGGTTACAAGCATTAGAGGGAGAAGGGGCCAGAGCATGTAGGATTTCTAGAGCAATGAAACAATTCTGAATAATATTATGGTTCTACATGCCATTATACCTGTGTCAAAAACCATAGATTTTACACCATGAGCGAATTATAAAGTAAACTATGGACTTTGGGTGACGATGATATGTTGGTATTAGTTCATTGATTATAACAAAGTACCATTCTGCTGTGGGATATTGACAATGAGGGGACTGTGAATGTGTGAGGATGAAGATTATATGAGTTTTCTGTTAACTTTCCATTAAATTTTGCTGTGACTCTAAAACTGTTCTAAAAACTGGTCTATTTAATTTATTTTGAAGTGACAACTAAACGAAACAAATGATTCTGGGTTGACTCTTTGTTATTGGTTTTGAAAGAAAATTAATTGAACTACAAATTAGAAAGCAGTGATGCTTCAAGTTAATATTCTGATTTTGGATTATTATACAGTGTCTTTTATATTATACAATAATATCTGCTGAGGCATCATGTGGCAACTCACTTTTAAATGATTCAAACAAGTTCTTTATACTGGTCTTCATATTTTTCCATACATTTGGAATTATTCAAAAATAAAATTTCTTTAATACTCAAGAATGAGGAAAACAACTAAATATTTCTTAACACAACACTTATTGCATAGATTTGCTGTTCAAATATAAGGTAGATATAAATTTATAAAATCTCCATGAAAGATTATTTTTCCTTTAAACTATTCAAACAAATAATATTACTTATAGTCTAGTTTTTAAGTAAGATGCTGCATTACTGGTGTTTGTTTTATTACAGTTAATAAAATAATGATATATTACATAGATACTTTACAGGTGTTATACATTGCAATGAAAATTTCTCTAGGTTATGGCCCACTAAAGCATACACTGCATTATGTAATCATAAGCATGCAGAATCTCAAATCAAATTGCCTGGCAGCACCTTCCTATAAAACACAATGATTTTAATTTTTAAAGTAACTTCAGGTATCTCTAGTTTTACATGTGAGTTGGTCACACTTTGGATTTTATTAACTCATGGCTTCTTCAAAATAGGAAACAAATATATTAAATGAAGGACTTTTAATTACAATTTTAGAATTAGTTACCAGTAACCTCTGAAAAGTGACACAATATACGTACTCAGCAAATAAATGGTATCGATGTGTAATAGCCAATATAAAATCTAAGTACACACAAAGAAGAACACATTTTTGAAGCAAAAACCACAATTTTTTAAGAAAGACTTTTTGTATTCCCCAAAGAAGCAAAATCAAATTCATAAAAAAATAGAACTTTATTAAATTGTCTCATACTTGTTTTATGGTGTGATGTCGATTTTAATGACTGGAATAGGAACATAAAAGAACAGTTATGTTTACTGTTGTGTCTCCAGCATAAAGCACAGTATCTGAACAGAGGCTCAAAAATGGGTTTGACTGAATGATAAATTTGTCACATCTGGAGATGATGCACTATAATCTTTCTAGTACTTAAAGCATCTACATCACTGTATCTCAGCCCCAGCCATCAAAATAGGCTGTGCTGTATTTCAAACCTCAGTAAAAACAATTTGAAAAGGTCTCCTTTTTCATTTACAAAATTAAGTAATGTAGATTAAAAAAAAACTTCCACTTTTCATAGACCTTATTCAATATTATTTCCATCTTTGTTCTTTTGAAAGCTAAGCATCAGAGCATGTAATAACAGGAATCAGAAAGACCTGAAGTTAAGTTCATTTGTGTCATGGATCAAATATAGCATGACTGTCTTTGAGGAAAAGAAATAAAGCTACAAGGTGCTATAGCAGTAGTGGATTGTGGGAAGACTGGAGAAGGACAAAGAGGCAGGAGATTTTTAATCATAGGCTTTAATTTAAATCAGAAATTTCTGCTGAGAATTCCTTTGATAATTGCTTCTAATTTCTCTATCATTTGTCTTTTATGTTTTTAGCTATGTTCATTATGGGGAAGATTTTAAATTTAAAATAATTGTGCATACTGAATTCTCTATTGCCTCAATTTTCATTTCATTACATTTCTTTAATATTATAATGAACAATACATTCTGATGCATCCAGTTATTAAGGAACATTTCACTAGTCAAACACAACCTTAGAAAACTTAGATTCTATTATTTTGGTATTCTATTTTAATGTATTCTTATAGCTTTTTATTGTTTTTATTATGCCAGTTTTCAGATCTAATTAATTCTGCCAGCACAATAGCTTGTTAAAATGCTTTGAAACAGTAAACAGTGGAGATGTATGCTCTGTGTGTGTATAATATATACATATATAATACACACACACACACACACACGGTTTGATTATTTTAAGTAAAGTGATAAGATGTTAATTGCTTAAAATGGGTAAATTCATTCAAAACAGTTAATTCTGCTGTGTGCATGAATAGCTACAATATCAAAATAAATACTAGAAGTTCTATATGATGCTACTTCCTACTAAATATTTAAAAACAAGCAATGTCTTTTATATTGTACCCAGAAAGATTTTCATACAATATTCTCAAGGAATCATATCTTATTTCTAGACATTTTACTGATATTGGCTCTCTATTGTATTAGGCTATAGATCTAGCCTGAATTTAAAATGGCTTAATCAAGGTACAAATAAGTATCTAGCCTGATATGTCAGATTTTCTATTTAAAGTCACCAGGCATCCAGGCTATTTCTTGTTGTTTCTACCACACATAAAGTGTTATATTTTCCCTTTAAAAGTATAAACTGGAAGTTGCACACATCACTTCCACTCATCCTTGATCACATAGTTGCAAGGGAGGCTGCCAAGCCATCTCTTTATTCTGAGCAGCCATGCTCACAACTAAAAATTGTGAGGATACATAGCTATTGCCATAAGAAGTGAATACAATAAAAACTCACAAATCTATAAAATTACTTTACACTTTAAAATTGCATTTGCAGCTTTATAATTAAGAATGTAGAGTTTCGGGCCTCCCCGGTGGTGCAGCGGTTAAGCGCTGCACTGTGGAGCTGTTGGCAGTGGCGATGCAAGTTTGACGCCCGGCCGGGGAGAATCCCACATGGTGTGGCAGACCTCTCCTGCCTCGCCCGCTGCTCCCCTCAGCAGTGTATTTCTGATCTGCCTGTTCTGCTCCCCGCTCTGTCTCTGGTGAACCCTCTAGCCGCCCCATGCCTCTGGCCTGTACCCCAGCTTGTATGTATAAATAAAAAATAAATCTTTAAAAAAAAAAGAATTTAGAGTTTCCATGTTAAGTGATCATCACCACATTCCTAAAAAGAACTAATAAATAAGGAAACTTTGCACTGTTTTCAATATGGCTTTGAATATTATATGAAGTAATCCTAGACCAATCAAGCCAAACTATACTAGAAAATGCTATCCACAAGACTATCACTAATGTAGAATAAAATATTTCTATTTTCTTTACATTGCTTCCTGTGTGGGACAGTGATGACCACCCAGCAACCTGTTTCCTTTTCTGCTTTTCTCTTTCCTAAATGACTCCAATTTAATTCAAGCATTCCTGTATAATTTCTGTCTCTCTGTCCCTGTCTGTCTCTCTGTCTCTCTGTCTCTCTCTCTCTCACACACACACACACGCCTCTCTCTTTCTCTCTCTCACGAACACATACACATAACAAGTACAAAAAAAAACTTACAGCATCCATCTCAGAATCAAAAGGGAAGGAGCTTTTCTGCAAAGTTATTGCTGCAGGCAGTAGAGAGACTGAAAGAACTTTGATCCTTGAAGACAAAGTGGAGCTACTGAATCAATCCACCTTGATGTCATCCCTAGAAGACAATAAATTTATTTTTAAACTGGTTTATTAATTTTTTCACAGAGCATCCTTTTTTTTTTTAATTTTATTTATACATACAAGCTGGGGTACAGACCAGAGGCGTGGGGTGGCGAGAGGGCTCACCAGAGACAGAGAGGGGAGCAGAACAGGTAGATCAGAAGTACACTGCTGAGGGGAGCAGCGGGTGAGGCAGGAGAGGTCTGCTGCACCATGTGGGATTCTCCCCGGCCGGGTGTGGAACTCGCGTCGCCGCTTCCGACAGCTCCACAGCGCAGCGCTCAACCGCTGTGCCACCGGGGAGGCCCTCACAGAGCATCTTAATTCCTAATTAAGATACATAATACCTAATTAAAGATACATAAGATACACAATATTCCTAAATAACACTCTTCATCACTTATAGAACATTGTGCGATATCATTTCTAGGGTTCAGAAAAAGCTGTTTACAACTCTGAAAAGTAAAGTTTCCACCAAAAGTGTCATTTTTCATGACATAGTTTCATATATATTCTGAGAAGTTTGGGTAGCTTAAAGCGATACAGCTTACCTTTCAGATTGATTAAATCAAAACATTTTAATTGTTAAATTATTGGTTTTGACAAGAACTTACTGGAATCTGTATAATTTCTCATCTAACCATGTATCAGTGTGTCCCTCTGTGGTTTAATTGTGTATAAAAATATAGCCATTAAACCAAGGAAAAATGCTCTTAGTACAGCACTAGGGAACTGTTTTCCTGATAAGTTATGTCTACTGATGTACTTTTTTAAGGATCTTTCCCCCCTTTTTTTCATTAGGCTTATCTTTTTTACAAGAAGAATACTAAAGCTTATCTATTTTCACCAGGCCAGAAGTGCTACATTATTCAACTGAACTTCAAATGTTCTCACTTTGCAATAGAAATTTTCCTAAAAGGGTCTTAGAATAGTTGAGTCTGTTGCAAAAAAGAATTTATTTCTCTGACTGAAAGAAGAAATTATTTTACACTGTTTGACTGGCTTTTTTTTCCTCAGTCTTCTTCTATGTCATTACTCTCTGTGGCTTATTTACAATTTATTACACTTTGTATCACAAGACACATCATTATAATTGTCAGTCCCATTTAAAGTTTTGAAAGATAGTAAAAGAGATAGATGTTGGAGACCATTGAATAAGAAGTGAAGTAATAGCAATTTGTCATTGAATGTCAGCTGCTTGAGTAAAACAGATGATCCACTGATTTCTAAATGGAACACATTCTGGGCTGAGATAACACTAACAGAAGTAAGTAAGGGCTCTTCAAAGAATGAAAAGAGACATCTATGGACTGCTTATAATTCATACATAACATAGTACTCCTTGGCTCATAGCAGTTTATCAGAAACTGGTTCCCTACATATTAAAAGCAAAAGATAAACAGCATTTAGATATTTTAATACACATGTTAGTAAATAATGTAAATAAATTTCAGTCAGATAAAAACAAAAAACAGTTGATATTACAGCGATTTAGTTTTACAAAGGATAGAAATAGGGAAGTCAGGTGTTGGTGAAGAATAATGTACTTTGTTTGAATGCATGGAAAGGTCATTTTTTTTCTTTTGAAAACTTGTAAATAAATAAGAACATAGCAATACATCTCATATGACTTTGCGCTTTCAGAAATAATCATAAGATACCATTATTACAATTGGCTAAGAGTAAAAAACAGAATGCTATGGTTTCAGTCTTGACTCTGTCAATATTGATTTGTTTTTAAGCAAATTAGGGAATTTCCCTAGTACTCACTTTTCTCACCCGAAAGTGAGGAAACTATGATAATAATAGTAAATAGCCCATAGAGCTGTTACAAGGATAAACATGTAAAAGCAGGTAAGAAGAACAGGACATGTACTCAAAAAACATAAACTATTCTTAGTAATTTTGTTTAAGGAAAAGTTGTCAATTCACCTTGTACATGTAAGAAATGTGAATTAAAGGCATACATGTACATTATTGTATTTCAATTTTTAATGGTCACACAAATACATAATTATATCTAATTCTATTAGACTTGTTGAAAGCAACATCTAAATCTGAAGTCTGTTTTCTTACTAGCCTAAATGTTAGCTTGTAGGACCTTCCTAGTGGTGCAAGGGTTAAGTCTCAGCATTAAAATCTATCCACCGCCACTGCAGCACAAGTTTGATCCCTGGCCAGGGAGCTTCCCACATGGCACAGCAGACCTCTCCCATCTCACCTGCTGCTCACCTCAACGGTGCATTTCAGCCAGTCTGCCTTTCTGCTCCCCACTCTGTCTCTGGTGAATCCTCTCACCCTCCACCCCACACCTCTGGCCTACACCCCAGCTCTTATATGCATAAATAAATAAATATTTTAAATAATAACAAATAAATGTTAGCTTATATATTATGTAAGTTATGTATTTTTAAAATGATAAATATGCTGGATATAGTCACAAAATACAAACAGCTCAACTAGCTAAAATGCTTTTTTTTTTTAGCAGATTCATTAAATTTAATATATTCAAGCCTCTTATTTGGCATCTAACCAAAGGTAAAAATATTTTTACTAGATATTGTCAACTAGTATTTGGGATATTTTGATTTTGCTTAATTCAGATTGCTTTTAGATAAGAACTAATCCTTTTTCACCTAAGTAAACAAGGAATTCATTGCATTAGTGATTTAATCACAGTGATTCTGCTTCCAAGATCACAAGTGTTGTGATATCACATTTTTTCTACACAACATGTGTTACTTCCAGTTTGGAAGCCAAATATTTTTTGATCATCTTCAAATATGTATTATATAATTGACAGATTTATGTCATCTCTTGGACTCCAGGTCAATAACCCGAAGAACTTTAGAACTGGACAAACTCAGAGAATATTGGACAAACACCACTCTTCATTAAGAAATAAATATCTACAAAATAATTCAAAAACAGAGAGAAACTCAGAGTCACTGGTTTTAGCCAGGGGGGAAATTCAGATTTCTCTTTCCCACACATATCCTATTTAATGTTTGCAGGGTCCTTCCTGCAGGTTATATTGAAGTTACTAGAAAACTTACTTCTCTGCAGAACAGCAAATGGTTCTGATTCTGAAGGCATTGTTATGATCGTTTATAAAATTGTACTGAAACCTGCAGAAGTCCCATTCTTCATTTTCAGTAAAGATATGGTACTATTAATAGACCAAAAAAAAAAAGAAAGAAAGAAAATTGGTGATACCCATAGCCTTGTCTTAAGTTTGTGATGGTACCATTATGTTATCTTGATTAAAGCAATTGCACTCCTTTGGTCAGTCTGCCCCAACTATTATACGAGAACATCTAATCAAAAAGTGCTGTATGACATGTTCTAACAAGAAAATATGAAGTTATGAGTTATTAGAAGATGTTGGTTGACCCTTTATTTATAGTAGGAAAAAAAAACTACAGTAAGACACTCTTGATTCCTGACATATTTCTTGGAAGGCTCAGAAACTTAATCTAAATCACAGAATATCTGTATAATCTATGTACATTTTACTTTATACACAGCGAAGTGAGAGAAAAATCTTAAGAGTAAAGAAGAGTTAAGCATCTCCCTAACAAATCTTAATATGTGTAGATACTAAACCCTAGAATTCTGAAGGAAATTTTACTCATTCTTCGATTGTTATCTATAAGCTGAACTTTTTGATTAATTGCCTTAATTTGCCAATTCTCTTTGTTGATATAAATTCAACCACAGAATGGCCAATTATTAACGAGCACTGAAAGGAGGAAAATTTCCACACCACCTTGACTCCAATTTGAAGGAAAAAATGAGTTGTTGGACTTCTTTTTGACTATTTCTTAAGGTGCATTTGTATTACTGTAATTATTGAAAACAATATGTATACTTACACACAAATTTGGTGGACTATAAATATTCAGATCACCTTAATATGTGCACTTAGGTCTCTTGTCACTCTCCCCTTTGTTTGCCATACTAGACGATGGTAAATCATCCATTCCTTCATGGAAAGTGTTAAAGATTAAGCCCTTTAGTTCAAACAAAGGCAATAATACATTGGTGGTGATGATTTGAACTCTAGTTTTAATGGCAATCAATAATAAACGTGGAAAATAGTGGAAAAGAAGAGTTGTAAAGAAATGTAGAGGGGAAATTCCTCTAAGGATAAAATAAGAAAGGAGCAGTGAGAAAATGTGTCCCTTATTCCTGGAGGAATTCATGAAATGAAGATCAAATAACCAAGACAGGAATGATTCAATGATTCAACTAAGAAAGTTAAACCAAAAGCACAAGTCAGTCAGTATGACTTGGTTGCTGGATTAACCAATATTCTAGGACGTAAGAATGAAACAGAAACAGCAATAAGCTATAGACCATTTTCAATGGTAATCGGTAATGACGGATAATTAGTAAATTGTAATTCTCCCCCCACTTTCAAGGCAGGACACAATTCTCATTGAGGCTTGTCAAGAAGCTTTGTTTAACCATTCATAGGGTGGCCAGGCTGTGCCACAAGACAGAATATAACTTTAGTGTAGCCAAGCTGAAAAGAAAGATAAGCGACAGCCAGGGAAGAGACTAGTGTAATATTCAAGGCTGGAGAGAACCAATAACACACACACACACACACACACACACACACACACACACACACCAAACACATACACATACACCCCAAAGTCAAATTGTAGAGCACTGACTTACAGCAAGGGAAGAGAGTGTGTACACAAGATCCAGACCCTTTCAGTGCATGAGTCCCACATGGCCAACAGAGATAGGCCACACTATCAAGGGCAGTGTGGCTGTACACACACTTGTTGCTACATTAGAAGGATCACAACCACATTACTCCTTGGGGCCTGAAATACACAGAAATATGGGAGAATGCTTGAAGGTCATCGATGCATGCCTTAAACAGAAGAAGGAATATATACTGAGTCTGGAACAGGAAAAGGTATTTCCTTACAGACAGTGTGGGCTCACTGTCTTGGTAAGATAGTGTTTCAGGCCCAAGACGTAGTCTCATATGGTCAAACTGGGTTTGCCAGATTGCATCGTGTGGTTGTTTTTCTTAAGAAGCTTCAAGAAACAGAACTAGAGCATAATACCACCAATTTAGCTGCCTTTTTAAATAAATAATTGTGATGACTCCTGCTGAAATTAAATCTTTTAAACACACTCAGAGGTAGATGACAACACCACTAACAAAATGGTTTTCTCTGTCCTCTGACATTTGCTTACTCCTTTTTCTCTACAACCGCTATTTTCCTAATTGAAAACTAAAATGTCATCCTATTCTCTAAATCACCATCAACCTTCTAATTTTTGTTCAATACATATAGCTAACCTCTATTTAAATGTGATGACCTGTATTTTTCTTTCCTCAAAAACTTCTTGATAGCTTCACTACTTCTCAGTATTTCCACATCTCCCTACTTCTATCAGTTATTTCTCCTACTAACTAATGTTCAGAACTTCTAAATTCATACTGACATCCTGAATCTGTGTCAGTGGATAAATGATGGTGAAAACCTGTCTCTCAAAAAAAAATTGTGTTTCCACAAAAAAGCCACTCATAATGTATGTATGCCTACATGTCCTAATAGTTTACTTAGTTATCAGTGACTCTTCTAGAATATCTTTTTCTCACTTTTCTCCATCCTAATTCTTGAAACTACACACACACAGAGAACCAGTTTGTCTGTTTTCACTTAGTGACTTACAATGACTCTTTATGGAGAAAAAAAGATTTAAGGCCAGGCTTCCCTGGTGGTGCAACAGCTTAAGCACAGCACTATGAAGCTATTGGCAGCCACTGCAGCACGAGTTCGATACCCGGCCTGGGAGATTCCCAGATGGCACAGCAGACCTCTCCTGTCTCGCCCGCTGCTCCCCTCAGCAGTGTACTTCAGTTAATGTGCCTGTTCTGCTCCCCGCTCTGTCTCTTATGAATCCTCTCATCCCACGCACCTCTGGCCTGCACCCCAGGCTTGTATGCAAAAATAAATCTTTTAAAAAAATTTAAGGCCAATGATAAAGACAGGCACATCTTGAAGATATTATGGGTTCAATTCCAGACTACCATGATATAGCGAATATCACAATAAAATTAGTCACACAAATTTCCTGGTTTCCCAGTGTACATAGAAGTTATGGCTGCATTAAGTGAAATCTGTTAAGTATTCAATAGCATTATGTCTAAAAAATCACACATCCCTTAATTTAAAAATAATTCATTGTTAAATAAAACACGCTACCACCTGAGTCTTCAGAAAGTACTAGCCATTTTGCTGGTGGAGGGTCTTGCCTCCATACTGATAGCCGCTAACTCATCAGGCTCTTGGTTGCTGAAGATTGGGATGACAGTGACAATGGCTTAAAGTAAGACAACAATGAAGTCTGTTGCATGAACTGACTCTTCCTTTCATGAAAGATTTTTTCCGTAGCAGTTGATTGCTATTTGACAGCATTTTATCCACAATAAAACTTTATTCAAACTTGGAGTCGATATTCTCAAGCCCTGAGACTGCTTTATCAATGAAGTTTACTTAACAGTCTAAATCCTTTGTTTTCACCTCCACATTATTTGACAGCATTTTCAGCAGGAGTGGTAATAATCTCAAGAAACCACTTCCTTTGCTCATCCATAGGAAGCAACTCCTCATCTGTTAAAGTTTTATTATCAAATTGCAGGAATTCAGTCACATCTTCGGACTCAATTTCTAATTCTAGTTCTCGTGCCATTTCCTCCACATCTTCAGTTACTTCCACCACCGAAGTCTTGGAACCCTTGGAACCCATGAGGATTGAAGTTAATTTCTTACAAACTCCTGTTAATGTTGACATGTTTACCTCCTCCCATGAATCATAAATGTTCTTAGTGGCATTAAAATGGTGAATCCTTTCCAAAATATTTTAATTGACTTTGCCCAGATTTACCAGAACCACTACCAATGGCAGTTACAACCTTACAGGATGTATTTCTTAAATACTAAGTCTTGAAACTCAAAATTATTCCTTATTCATGGGTTGCAGAATAGATATAATACTAGCAAACATGGAGTACTCATCTCTTGTACATCTCCAAGAGCGCTCTTAGATGCCTAGTTGCATTGTCAGTAATCGGTAATATTTTCAAAGATATCTTTTTTCTGAGCTGTAGGTCTCAAAACTAGGCTTAAAATATTTAATAAATAGATGTGTTGTCATTCAAGTTTTGTTGTTTCATCCAGAGAACAGGCACAGTAGATTCACCATCATTCTTAAGGACCCTAGGATTTGGGGAATGATAAACAAGCATTGGTATCACCCTTACGTCACCAGCTGTGTTAGCTGCTAATAAGAGAGTCAGCCTGTCATTTGAAACTTTGAATTCAAGCACTAAACTTCTCTCTAGTTATGAAAGTCTTAGATGGCATCTTCTTTCCAGATAAGACTGTTTTATCTACATCAAAAATTTGTTGATTAGTATAGTCCCCTGCATCAATTATTTTAGCTAGACTTCTGGGTAACTTTCTTCAGCTTGTATATTAACACTTTCTGCGTAACAGAAAGTTATACACTGTTGTTATAGAGACAGCTTCTTTCCTTAAACCTCCTGAACCAATTTCTGCTAGCTTTGAACTTTTCTTCTGAATTTTCCTCACCTCTCTCAGTCTTCATAGAATTGAAGAGTTAGGGCCTTGCTCTGGATTATGCATTGGTTTACAGGAATACTATACTATGGCTAGTTTGATCCCCTACCTATCCAGATTACTAAAAATTTCTCCATATAAGCAATAAGACTTCTTTGTTCTCTTAATATTTCTGTTCACTAGAGTAGCACTTTTAATTTCTTTCAAGAACTTTTTCTTTGCATGTACAACTTGTCTAACTGTTTGGCACATTGGCACAAGAGCCCTAGTTTTTGTCTGCCTATTATGACTTTTGACATGCCTTTTTTAATGCCTTCTCCACTAGGTTTTGTCATTTCTATCTTTAGATTTAGAGTGAGAGATGTCAGATGTGGTATGTATACACAATGGAATAATATTCAGCAATAAAAAAGATGAAACTTGTCATTTGAAACAACACGGATGGCTCTTAAGAGAATTATGCTAAGTGAAATGTCGGGGAGGGGAGAGACAAATACCATGTGATTTTACTCATACGTGTAATATCAAGAAGCAAGAAAATGAACAAACAAAACAAAAACCCTTACATTCTGCAGAACAATGGTAGTTAGCAGGAGGAAATGAGAGGAGGATGCGAAGAATAGGAAGATGGAGTTCACCAGGTGGTAAATGGTGACTAGAATTTTGGTAGTGGGTGTGTTGTGGAATGTAACTAAACAAGATGAAAAACTGTACTCTTGAAATTTAAACAGTGTTGTAAATCAATGATACCTCAATAAAATGAAATAAAAGATTTATGTGACTCTTCCTTTCACTTGAACACTTACAGGCCATCATAGGATTATTTTTTTTAAGATTTATTTATTTACGCATCCAAGCTGGGGTACAGGCCAGAGGCGTGGGGTGACAAGAGAGTTCACCAGAGACTGAGTGGGGATCAGAACAGGCAGATGGACGGAAAAACACTGCTGAGGGGAGCAGCGGGCGAGGCAGGAGAGGTCTGCCACACCATGTGGGAATCTCCCTGGCCGGGCCTCAATCTCGTGTTGCCGCTGCTGACAGCTCCAGAGCGCAGCGCCCAACCACTGCGCCACCAGGGAGGCCCCATCATAGGATTATTAACTGACCTAATTTCAACATCATTCTATCTCAGGGAAAATCAGAACATTACAACATTATTAAGTCTTTCCTCTTATTATGTTCCTGGCACTCAAATATCAATGATCACTGATCACAAATCACCATAATATATATAACTGATCACAAGAATTACCAACATGTGACACAGTGACACATAATTGTAAGCACATACTATTAGAAAAATGTTGCTGATAGACTTGTACAAAATTACCACAAATCTTCAATTAATAGAAAGCACAGTATCTACAAAACAAAATAAACAAGGTTTGCCTGTTACAAAAGTGTCTCTAAACACATAATATAGATTGACAATTTATAGCCAGTCTGTAGGATTGTTTGGTTGACTAAATTCAGAAAATGAATGGTTAAAAAATTCTGGCAGTTTTTAAATCCTTTTTTTTTTTTTTGCTCCTTTATTGTAAGCTGTAATGATTATTTTAGAGACTACTCATGCTGGTGTCAGTTATTGGTTATCAGTAATTAATTCCCACTGGGCTAGAAGGGATTAACCACTTCTTAACTTCCTCTTAATCATTTATCTTGAGCTCTCTTGCTCTACACTTCCTTCGGGAGAAAGTACTCTTTCTATCACAGAGCAATATTAATCACACAAGAACAGAAAATCTTCTCATTAAAGCCTGGAACTCATTAGGGAAGTTTAAGCTATTCTAACACTTCCCTGCTATTGTTGTATCCATGTAGCAAAGAGCCCTGACTTTCTTGCCAGTTAATTGTATTATATGAGTTGACCTAAAGACCAGTGTATTTTCTATGCCTGGTAAAAGAAAGAGCTGTAGCTGTTTTCACTAAAGCAGCTAATTATACATTTTTCTGCCAAAACACTATTCTTGCCTTCATGCTATTACATTAGCACATGTGTGTAGGCATGCTACAGACATGCCTCATTTCACGTAACTAACATGTTTCTGAAAACTCATGGATATTTGAAACTCAAAGGAGATGTAGAGAAGACTTCAGGCTAAAAGGAAACCCCAATTTGTTGAATAAAACTTTCTGAGTTAAATAGCTATCTTTTAATGGGTCTTTTTTAATAAAGTTATTATGGGAGCACAAATAGAGCAACATCCTTAAAGCTGGTGGAGCACTGCAAGGCAAAGACTACAACAAGAAGGAAAGGAAAGGATGAAGGCAAAGAGTCAAAAGAAATAGAACAGGGGCCTCCCTGGTGGTACAAGGGGTTAAGTCTCAGCACCAAGAAGCTATGGGCAGCCACTGCACTCCTGGCCAGGTTGCTGACCCACATGGCGTAGCAGACCTCTCCTGTCTCACCCGCTGCTCCCCTCAGCAGTGTATTTCAGTCAATCTGCCTGTTCTGCTCCCCACTCCGTCTCTGGTGAATCCTCTCACCCCTCCCACACACACCTCTGGCTTATACCCCAGCTCTTGTATGCATAAATAAATAAATCTTAAAAAAAAAGAAATAGGATATACAGATTTAGCAGTGTGAAGATGGAGAGGGTGAAAGGAGAGAATCTCACTTTATAAAGTAAGCCCACCTAAGACTGGCTGTCAAAGATTCTGGAAATCTTCTGAAGCAATAGTGAACAACTAGGGAAGCTGTTTATGAAAGAGAGAAAAAAAGGCTCATTTGTTATGGGCAGCCCCAAGAGGAAAGAGGGTGACCTGAGTGTGAGTCCTCACAGCACACTTAAGAACTCGGGAGAAGACTCAAAAGTAGGTCCACAGAAAAAGGGGAATTAATGGTCTACTTACAAGGGATATGAGAAAAGGGAGAATGGAAACTAACTGGTCTACTTGTCCTACCAGTAACTTCATCTGAGCTGAAATGCAGGCACAAGCTGAAAGCAGGAAAAGCGAGAGAGTAGCACAAGCCGAAGTCTTCATTTTTATACTACGCATGGCTGCTTAACTCCACCCTTAGTTCCCAGCAACCCCTTCAGGAGGTCAGAGTCATGGCAGATTAATGGTATCATGGGAGTTGTAGTCCTCTGCACCTGATATCTTTTTGCCATGGGTATGGGGGTGGAGTCTATAAAACAGAAGTGGGTAGAGTTCATTCAGGACACACTGCTATTTCAACATTCTGAAGTCTATTCAAGCACATTCATGAAGTTAACTAAAGTGAGTATCATTTTCAAGTTCTAAATCTTTCATATTAAAAAGTAAATTGACAAATACTGCATACTTTTTACATTCCACAGCACTGCTGGATTAAACAAGCTAGACAAGTACAACTTGCTTGCAAGCGTTTATTATTCAGTGATTAAGTATGTTAGCATACATGGTATAGAAAATCTTCAACAGAAAGTCAGTTTCCCAAATTTCAGACACTAAATATATGCTAAAATTATATATAGGGATTAAAGATCAGAGCACAATAAATTACCCAAAATTGTAGTAAACTACAAATTAAAATGATGTGGGCGCCTCCCTGGTGGTGCAATGGGTTAAGTCACAGCACTATGAAGCTATCCACTGCCACTGCAGCACAAGTTTGATCCCCAGCCAGGGAGCGTCCCACATGGCACAGCAGACCTCTCCTACCTCGCCTGCTGCTCCCCTCAGCAGTGTATTTCAGTAGATCTACCTATTCTTCTCCCTAATCTGACTCTGATGAATCCTCTCAACCTCCTACCCTCCACAAGTCTGGCCTATACCCCAGTTCTTGTATGCATAAATAAATAAAATGAAACTTAAAAAAAAAAAAAAGGAACACAGTCATGCACTCAGAGTTGACAATGTAGTTATCTACAAAATCTAAATCTAAACTTTAATTTTTTTTTAAGATTTATTTATGCATACAAGATGGGGTATAGGCCAGAGGTGTGGGGTGGTGAGAGGATTCACCAGAGACAGAGTGGGGAGCAGAATGAGCAGATCGATGGAAATACACTGCTGAGGGGAGTAGCAGGAGAGGCAGGAGAGGTCTGCTGCGCCATATGGGAATCTCCCTGGCCAGGTATCGAACTCATGCTGCTATGGCTCTGGATAGCTTTACAGTGCTGCGCTCAACCGGTTGGGCCACCAGGAAGTTCCTAAATCTAAACTTTAGAGTTCATGGATTCACACCAGTACAGTTATTAGCAGCGGCGATGTCTTCAATTTAAAATGAGAGATTTTCCTAACACAAATTTTAAAACATTTTTTACAACTTCCAAAGTCTTAAACATCCAAAATTATCTCCCAATAGGTTGGACCTATATTTTATCCAAATTGGGGGGGGGGAATTCTTTCCTAATGAACCAGCAGTGTTATTTGCAATCTAGTAAGTAGAAAACTGAGTAGCTCATGGGATGAAACTAAATGGCAACATTTGACAGATAATAGCCTCAGATTCACTGGTCAGCAAATTTTTACAAAACTCATGTTACTGAAATAAAATTAGTCATTTCCTATCAATTTGTATGTGCTCAACATGAATATGACAGTCAAATTCTAATTTTGGCTCTAGTTTTTTTTGTAATCTGCAATAAATTGATGTTTACATCACCAAGTACATGCCAATAGTAATAGATCTATAGTTAATACCTGTAAAAAATCAAGTCATAGACTACTTCTTAGATTTCTTCACTTGTCTCTTGTACAGCTGTTCAGGAGCATCTCTGGGGAGTGTCCAGCAGCAGTCAGCCAGCATTGTAGTGGACCATTTTCCCTGGTATCATTGTTCCATTGATGTGATATCTCTATAAAAACGTTTGCCGTGTTCATCACAAACCATACCACAGTTTTCAGGGAAGAAATCCAGATGGGAATGAAGGAAGTGGATCTTTAGAGACATATTGCAGCCAAGTTTCTGATACTGCATCAGTATGTCTTCTACTAGTTCCTTGTAGTTTTCTGCCCTGACATTCCCAAGAAAGTTTGTAGACACTAGGCAAAAAGCATTCCATGCTTGTATTGCATCACCCTGCAGCAAGTTGCTGAACCAGTCATCTTTGAAGAGCTCTCAAATCTGAGGACCCACAAAAACTCCCTCTTTAATCTTTGTTTCCCTTTCAATATAAAGTAATTGTGACATCTTCTTCTAGAAGATTCCATTCTTGGAGTCTTGATCCTAGCAATTCTGCCTTGTTCTTGGATAAGTCCAAATCACGAGCCAGGTCATTTAGTTCTTCCTGTGTTATTCTGTGTGGGGTTGATGATGTACCACAGTGAAAATATGGATCACCGCATGCTGATGGAACAGGAGAAGAACAGGTCAGCTCACGCATGTCCTCATCAGATGAATCAAGAGACTCTTCTGCTGGGGGTTCTGGAATAGGAAGTCCCTCACCATGTGGAACTGGTCTCAATGCAGACAGAATGTTTGGGTGGACTATTCTAGATTTCTTTGGCTTCGTTATTACACCAGAAAGAGGAAGAACCAAGCAGAAGTAACAGTCTTTTATGTGGTTGCTTGGATCTCTCCATACCATAGGGACTGCAAACGGCATTGATGGTCTTTGGCCATTTAACCACTGTGAAAGCTGTGTTGGACATGTAACACAGCATAGATGCGGGCCCCAAGGCTTGTCTTGTTCACCAACCTTGCATCCAAAGTCAAGATTATAAGCCTTCTTCACTTGAGAAGTGATACTTTTCTTCTGGTTGGCAAATGTCACTTCCCCACAAATAGAGCAGAATTTGTCCACACTATTAACACGCTTTGGAGGCATTACTGTTCTGTATTGTGCCTAAATGGATAAAATAATAACAGTTCTATGGAACAGTAGCTTAAACTGTCTCACACAAAGTCTGAAATATTTTCAATGCTCAACCTTTCCGACAGGGCTTCTATAGTGCACTGCTGATGTCAGCTTATTTTAGCAGCTGCCTGGCAGTAGTATTGCATTGCATCAGAAAATGATGCAATCAACTCTGGATGATGTGTGCATGATGGTATTATGCAATGTGATGCAATATTACATCATTCTCGGCTTATTGAGGATGTTGTTGCAGTCCTACTGGATAAATTAACACGGTGAAACATAAAATGAATTAAATGAAATAACTTCAAAACGAAAGCTAATAAAAAATTTTCAGGGTTATATTCATGTTCAGCACACAAAGATACTGCAGATTAGGGCCTTTTTAAGTCAATAACAATCTCAATATTGACCAGTGTTATCAACAGTAGATCAATACCCCTATTAACACAAATATGTTACTTAAATACTGCCTCACTGAGTTTTTGGATTGATCAACAATACATTTTATCATTAAGTGCTTATAAGATTAAAAAATCCTCTTCACTAAAACTTTTAGCACAATTAATGAAAATTAAATTTTGCTATTTTCAATTCAAATGATTTTGCAAATGAGCCTGTCTTTTCACTAAACCAACAATAGTAATTTGCTAACTTAAAAATAGAGAAAAATTCAGAGAACGTTGCATGCCTTTTGCACATAATAAATTTTAATGGGCTTGATCAGTTTTATTTTGTCCTCCATAAATCAATTAGAACCCAAAGTGAACTTTCATGAAGAGCAAGTCCACAAATTAAACTCATCTTTCAGACAAAATCTTTTTGTGTCCATTTCTCTAATCAGTGGATCTATTCACAACTGCTTAACGCATTCTGCTTGCTCATATCAAAATAGAACCTCAAGAAACTCAAGGACAAATTCACCCAGAATAAAATATAAAATGATTATAAAGTTTGACGAGTTAATATTTGCACAGATAATTGAGGTTTAGCAGGCAAAATCTTAAAACAGGGGACCTCCCTGTGGAGCAAAGGGTTAAGTCTCAGCACTACGAAGCTATCCTATCCTATTCGCAACCATTGCAGCATGAGTTTGATCGCCAGCCGGGGGCTATCCCACTTGGCACAGCAGACCTCCCCTGCCTTGCCTGCTGCTCCCCTCAGCAGTATATTTCAGTCAGTCTGCCTGTTCTGCTCCCCACTCTGTCTCTGGTGAATCCTCTCACCCTACCCCCCTTCCCCTACACACCTCTGGCTCACACCCCAGCTCTTGTATGAATAAATAAATCTTTTTTAAAAATCTTAAAAGAAATAATTTCTAATTGAGAAATGTAGGCATCTGCCAGTGAAAATGGCAGTGGGTCATAAAGGGTTTCTGGGTCTACTGGAATCTTGCCATACAAAGATTTCATTTACATCAAAATATAAATTTGGTCATGTAGTAAATTAGAGAATTATCATTTCCTACATGAAAGGATACCATTCTCTCTTCTTTTTAACTATAAGATATGTAACATTCACACTCAGTTGACTTATGAGTTATTAACAATCAAGAAAGTTTTATGTTTCATTTTTATTATTGTTTGTTTCTATCAAGGTAACATTGGTTTACAATACCGTATACTCCTAGGAATTTAATTCTTTTTGATGCAATTAAAAGAATCAATGGTGTGTCATATCGTTTTATTTTAACATTTTAAAAATTATCATTTCAATATTTTCTAAATTCCACTACTTATTTTGAGAAGAGAGCTACTATTCTTAACCTTTTTTAGCTTTGAGGGCAATACATCATTTTTTTCCTAGCTACTTTTAGAGTTTTCTTTTTGTCTTTGATTTTCAGAAGATGATTTCCTAGTGCAGTTTTCTTTGTATTATCTTATTTGGTTTCTTAGCACATTTGCCTTGATATGATTACTCAGCACTGAACATTTCTTCTGTACCATCTCTCTGTTATTTCTGCCCCCTCTTTGCTCTGATCTTTCTGCTTTAGGTCAGACCCTCATTATCAATATGAATTCTTTCAACAGGCTTCTAGCTCTCTTTACTATCTCTAGTCTTTATAGATATCGTCTTTCCTTAATCATACTACTTTCACAACTAAAACACTCAGTGTCTACAAGGTAAAGTCTAAAATTCTTAGTTGAGTATATCTTCAAGGTCCTCATGGTAGGATGCCTAGTAATTATATCAGCCATGTGTGTTTCTATTCCTAGTTTAATACTTCAACCTTAAACAACCTGTCACTACTTGTAGTGTCCCCACAAACTCACACTTGGCAGGTCTCAGTTACACACATTTACTTTTCGTATCTCCTGAGACTACACTACAATAAAAACAGAAGTCCATAAAAATAAAATCAATGTGTCACTGAGAAAACAGTAGGAGAAAAATTACCAGTAAATGAGTGATATCAGTAGATAGGTAGAGACAAAAAAAAAAGTGTGAATAGTGAGTAACTTGAAGGCACAAAAAAAAGACCTAGAGTGCCACCCTGGTGGCGTAGCAGTTGAGCGCTGTGCTGTGGAGCTGTCGGCAGCATGCTATGCGGGTTCGACGCCCAGCCGGGGAGAATCCCACATGGTGTGGCAGACCTCTCCTGCCTCGCCCGCTGCTCCCCTCAGCAGTGTATTTCTGATCTGCCTGTTCTGCTCCCCACTGTGTCTCTGGTGAACCCTCTCGCCGCCCTGCGCCTCTGGCCTGTACCCCAGCTTGTATGTATAAATAAATAAATCTTTAAAAAAAAAAAGACCTAGAAAGTAAATCCAGGAACTTCTTAGAAGGCAAATCAGAAATGCAGAGTCAGAAAGCATGAGAGAAAATATAAGAGTCATAGGAACTCGGATAGAAGGCCAACATTTGAATTGCAGGAATTTTAAAAAGGATGAATGGAGAAAATGGAGATGAATTTAATAGAAAAATAACAAACTAAATTTCTCAGAACTGAAAGATATGAGTAAAGTGCCAAATGCCAAGTGGACTGATTATAATTAAGATCCATACCTAAACACAACGATAAAAGCTTCCAAGAGTAAAAGACTTGGTTGCTATTTCATATCAAATTGCAAATAACAGTCTTAAGAAAATAAAATCATAGGGTAACTAATTTTGGCAGAAGGTGATAAAAAAGAAAGCGGAGTGACAATATCATCTCTTAGTAAAATATCAGGGTATTGGGGGAAGGTATTATTTATTAGTACAAAACTAACCTGTAGGAGTAATAAAATGATAATTCTAAGACACTCAGAGGAGATATTGTCATAATTTAGCCCAATGAAGGAATCATCAAACGAAATGCAAGCAAAGATTTTTTTTTCCTTACATCATTGTTCATTTTTGTACAATATTTGATTTCTCCACTCAGGTATAGTCCCCATAATTCTCCCACCACCCCATCACCCCTGAATTGTCACCCTAGTCCCCTGTGCTCTTCCCTCTCCAGTTTTGACCCATCTCCCTCTCCCTCCCCAGCTGGATGCCTCAGATCTATAGTTTGCCTGCAAGTTTCCTCTTTTTTTTTTTAATTCTGTTTGGTTTCCCTATATGCTCCATTAAGTGTACCACCAGATACTTTCACAAGCAAAGATATTTAAAAGAGCTTGCCTCTAAGAAAGCAAGTAACTGTTGAATAGAAATGGTTCTATTACTTTGATCTCAAACTCTTCTAAATGTTATCATTATTGTTTCATATCCATGAGTTTCATTTACATATGTGTCATTTTATTTATTCACACATATATATTTTTGAAGATAGGAAAGGAAGCATCTCCTTCAGAAAATGTTTCCTAAGCTGAAGACCCCAGCAGCTTTCCTCTCCGCTTCCATAGTACCACAAACATATCTCCATGTGGCACGAATTGTATTGTACACATGACTACGTGTTTATCTCCGTCACTAGACTCTTAAGTTCTTTTGCAATAGGAACTAAATTTTATTCATTGTTCTACCCTCATCCGCTGGTACATTATCTGGTGCAGGGTAGGGAATGATTTTACGTACACTTACTGAATAAACACGCAATCATATTGGGTAATCAATACTAAAGTCAATATTTCAATCCATTTATAAATATTAATATAGACATTCATGAGACATTTAATTCCTTCCTTACCTCATTGCGTATTTCAACTGTATAATGAAGGTTCAGTTGGATAGAGAGGATATAAAAACTACATTTCCAAACCACCAGTATTTAGCAGACACTGCAAGGAAATTTTAAATGTAACATCATATTCAAAATTCTTCACACCTAGAATTTAAACATAAATCAAAAGTTGATTCTAAATCTATCTGGTATTAAACAACTTACCAAGTTCAAAAATGTTAATATCCCTCACTAACTCACAGCATGCCACTATCAGCCTTAATTTGGCATTATTTCACAGAAATGTTGCAATTACAATTTAGTCCACATTGATCAGGAAAAGTTAAAGGGCAAAATTAATTAATGGAAATAGTAAAGGGCAAAAAATTAATACGATGACACATCTAAAATACTTAGAATGTGGAGAGGCACTGTTATTTTGAGATTATTCACATTGATTTGCTAAAGAACAGAAGGAGAAATCTGTGAATAAAGCTGAATTTCAACATGCTAAATTGTATGTCAACATTTTAAAAAAATAATTACTAAAAATGACAGCCACATTATACATTTGAAACTTCTGACTAATAGACCTAACAATGACTAATGACATTACAAATAAGCTGTGAGAAAAATGCACAGCAGATGCACTGAAACTATGCCTTCCAAGTTGATGTGTGGATTTATACTAAAACCTAATATTAAAAAATGAATCATTTTTTAAATGCATGAAAATTTTTAGATACCATACAAGTATATTAAATTTTTATTTTGCAAATTTTTTCTGGTGCTATTTACTTTGCATACGTATGGAACAGTATAATAGTCAAACAATCGAACACACTTGTTGTATAAGGACTTAACATAAATAAAAGGTAAGTTCTTGGTGACAATAGATATTGTTATCTTTTGGCTGGCCTGTGTGACTTTCAGAGCCTCAACTTAAACCAAATCCAGAAAGAAAATCAGAGTATTACACTTTGCTCTTTATAAACAAAACCTCTATCATTTACATCTCACTTGCTCCTAAGAATAAATTTCACTTAGCCCTGGCAGGTGTTTTGAACTCCATTTTATATAGAAGGATGATGAGAAAGACTACATTGAGTAGTAAACCCTACATCACACAGTTATTAAGTAAAATAATGGAGTCTAGATTTTGAATCTTCAGATGGTTTTTCCACTAAATTCTGGAAATTTCTTTTCAGCTACTAAGACACCCATATCTAGTCAGATCTCCATTAGGGGGTCATTTTGTAAAATACTGAATCCTTTGATGAGCCATTCCCAAATTAAGTAATTTTTAAAGCCTCTCTCACTTCTCCATGCCAAGAAATGACTCAACACAAGTAGAGAAAATGAGAGAAGTGTCTTCAGAAACCTACAGCAAAAGTCTACACTTGCCCAGTAAAGCAGCTAGGAGAGATAGTGAGATCTAATATGAAAGAAGTTTAAGAGACACATTATTTTTATAGGTTACATTTAGAAGTCTTCCCAGAATAGCTTTATGTTTCAACTGCTCTTTTTGAACAATTTCAGGAACTACACATGCCACTCTATGTTACTTTAAAATATAACCACATGTAGATATGCTTTGAATTAGTTATAATTATATCTCTTCAAAACAAAATATTTTACTTTTAACTTTGGACATTTTTTCTCTAGCCTACAGTCTAGAAATATTAGGAAAAACAAAACAAAAAGTAGTCTTTCTAGCTGGCTTGTAAGTTAGCCAGTATCTTTGATCCAGAAGTTCAGGAATCTTAAGACCCATATGAGCCCTGCTACTAAGCAGGCAAACATTTGGACTGTGCTTTTGCATCACAGTGGACTTTAATATTAATACGTCAACCCACTGAGGCATTTTAAAAGCACAAATGCATAAACCATGCATGGTCAGCAGGAAAAACATGGTCTTCTATATCCAGGGTATGACTTAACAGAGACAAAGGAACCATTAGAGAAATAATGTCTTTGTAGTTTCCCAGGGTAAAAGTCTTGTTGCACTCTAACTGAAAACCAAGATTTCTGACCAAAAATAATGCTGTTTCCTTATAAAAATAAATAGTCCCCTCAATCATGTTGAAGACATTTTCAAAAGAACAAGCCACATAATAATTAAAAAGGAAAGTGAAGGACTCACTAAAGACATTGCCCATATGAAGGTGCAAGTTCAGCAATGGAACAATAGCAGCAGTGGAAATTCAGGGTGGGTTGATTAAAGGTTTAAACAAAGCAGAGGGGAAGAGAAAGAGCCCTGTGCTCCTCCATACACAGAAAATCCAGAAATGTCACTGGAAATGTGATGTTCCAAAGAGAAGGTGGAAGGATAAAGTGAGCATCAAAATCTCGGCGTAGGGGCCTCCCCCGTGGCGCAGCAGTTGGGTACTGTGCTGTGGGAATCCCACATGGTGGCAGACCCACTCCTATCTTGCCCGCTGCTCCCCTCAGCAATGTGTTTCCGTCCACCTGCCTGTTCTGCTTCCCGCTCCGTCTCTGGTGTGCCCTCTCGCCGCCCCACACCTCTGGTCTGTACCCCAGCTTGTATGCATAAGTAAATAAATCTTAAAATAAAAACTCCGTGTAATCAAGTAATATCCCATCTCTAGAGTAGAGAACTGGGCTTCACACCATCCACAAACTGCATAATCTTGTTGAGATTATTTGCTTAGGTAGCCTCAGTTTTGTCCACTGCAGTCTTGGGGGAAGCATAAGTAAAGAAATAATAAAAGCATGTACTTCATAGGTGCCCCACATCTTAAAAGAGAATAAAAATACCTAATTAGCACACTGTACTAAAAAACGGCATCTATTAGCATTATTAATATAGCAGGAAATCATCGTGTCCCTCGTACCTCAATAAGAAATCAAGGACATATGAAACAGAAGTCCCAGTGGCCACACATGAATCCCAGTGAGGCAGCAGCCAAAGGGCAGTTGTTAGGAGCTGGGACTTGCAGACCAAACTTCCTGACACTCTTACTCGCCCAGTAACCTAAGGCAAAGACCTTAATCTCTGTGCCTCCTATAGAATAAAAACTATAAAGCAACACGTTACTATCAAGAGGACTGAGTGAATTGCTCTTAAAGCCCTTGGACTAGTGATTGGCATTTGTTGTTCTTTAAGTTAACAAATAAGTAAAGAGTGTCAGTATCTCTGAGGAGAAATACTGGTGCTCAAAATTATTACAGTGAATATGAACGTGTCGTTCACTATTATTCTTATTGAGCATATTTCATAAATTTAATTTGAAAGACTACAGTGTGAAATTTGTTTTGGTGGCATCTAGAACGACCTTTAATTTCTCTTACTATACAAGATGATAACACTCACATATCACTGAAGACCTTTTTTTTCCCATTTACACAAAAATGGCATCATTTAAGGAGAACCAATAGTCTTTTCTTTTCAAAAACATTTCTTGGGGCCTCCCTGGTGGCGCAACGGGTTAAGTCTCAGCACTATGAAACCATCCACAGCCACTGCAGCACAAGTTCGATCCCCAGCCAGGGAGCTTCCCACATGGCGTAGCAGACCTCTCCTGCCTCGCCTGCTGCTCCCCTCAGCAGTGTATTTCAGTAGATCCGCCTGTTCTGCTCCCCTTACTGTCTCTGATGAATCCTCTCACCACCCCACAGCACTGGCCTATACCCCCGTTTTTGTATGTGTAAGTAAAAAAATCTTTAAAAAAAAATTTCTTACTGGAACTTTCCTCAAATCCCTTCCATAATTATAACTTACCTCGGGCCTCCCCGGTAGCACAGCGGTTAAGCGCTGCGCTGTGGAGCTGTCGGCAGCGGTGACGCAAGTTCAACGCCCGGCCGGGGAGATTCCCACATGGCAAGGCAGACCTCTCCTGCCTTGCCCGCTGCTCCCCTCAGCAGTGTATTTCTGATCTGCCTGTTCTGCTACCCGCTCCGTCTCTGGTGAATCCTCTCGCCGCCCCACGCCTCTGGCCTGTACCCCAGCTTGTATGTATAAATAAAAAAAAAATAAATCTTTTTAAAAAATTATAACTTACTTCTATATAACCATCAAAAGCCCTTCTTATTGTCAAATAGCTGTTCTTCAGCTCACTAGTATATAATACTTCACTTAGTAGGTCCTAGCTAGTAAGTTTTAACGTGGAATACAATAGAATAGAAAATTTCAGTGTGTATCACAATGAGGATATAATTTCATAAATCTTTTGTTTCAGTTACATGTGTGTATATGCAGATATATCTATTTGTGATCTGGTTCATGATGTAAACTGTGTTTCTTACTATGAGTTGAGGGAAAAACTATGTGAAAATTATCACTCTAAGAGAGATAATAACATTTAGAACTTAACCCAAATCAGAAGTAGTTTGCCAGAGTTAATAGGTCCCACAGTAGGACTGACCGCCTCCCATGAAGTTTTAATGAAGGAAATCTGACAGAAAAGAAAATTATGGAGCATGCGTGGTATATTGCCTATGAACTTGGGGGAGGGAGAGAAGGGAGGCTACAGGGTGGAATATGTCACAACCATGAGGCAAAATAGTGTGTGAGGCACACACTATTTATTTATTTATTATGCATACAAGAACTGGGGCGTAGGCCAGATGTGCGGGGGTGTGTGTGTGAAGATTCACCAGAAACAGAGTGGGGAGCAGAATAGGCAGATCTACTAAAACACACTGCTGAGGGGAGCAGTGGGTGAGACAGGAGAGGTCTGCTATGCCATGTGGGTCAACTCTCTGGCCTGGAGATCGAACTCATGTGGCTGTAATAATTGACCATGCAATTTAAGCTGGCCAGAAGAGAAAAGTGAAAAGCATTTTTGAGAACCTACATGCACTACAGTAATTATTAGAATAAATTAATATAAGCCTGTCTTAAAAACTGGCTATATGGTGAAAAGTGTTGAGGGGAGGTCAAGTGACCCTAATCTCTAGGACCTCCTAGGCCGACGGTAACTTCTACCACAATGATATATTTTAACAAACTCAAAGCACTTTCATAGTTCTTATATTCAGGTATATGTTTATATCTAGACTTATATATGGTAGACATAGAGGGAGGATTCCTGGGCAAAGTTATAAAACAAATCTGAAATTTATTTTTCACTACAATCACCATTTCACTATGTGATTTTTAGCTTTCTCACTTCAAGAACAAGAATACAAATGATAAATATTTATTTGGATTTACTATTTGCCTATTATCTTCTAAGTAGTTTACTTACAAGTTTAAAATATTTTATCCTCATAAGAAGATTATGTGATTGTTACCATTATTATCCCCAGTTTATACTTAAAGAAACAAATGCATGGAGAGGTTTAATAATTTACTCAAGGTCACATAGCCAGAAAGTGATCGGATCAGATTAAAATTCAGACATTTTAACTCTCAAATTTGAGTTTTTTAGGCACCATGTTTTAAACTTTGAAGATTTTCCTAGCTTCATTATTTTTAAACATTTGACTATAGGTAACATTTATAATTCCATATAGCCCAAAATTCTAAATAAATTAAAAAGACCAATGAAAAACTGTAAAAGATATTTAAACCAAATGATGACGAGTTACTAGACTTAAGCCTTAAAAATTAGTAAGAAGAGGGACCTCCCTGGTGGCGCAGTGGGTTAAGCCCAGCACTATGAAGCTATCCAGAGCCACTATGAAGCTATCCAGAGCCACTGCAGCACGAGTTTGAGTTCGATACCTGGCCACAGAGATTCCCACATGGCGCAGCAGACCTCTCCTGTCTTGCCCACTGCTCCCCTCAGCAGTATACTTCAGTCTATCTGCCTGCTCTGCTCCCCACTCTGTCTCTAGTGAATCCTCTCAACCCTGCCCCCTACACACACCTCTGGCCTACACCCCAGCTCTTGTATGCATAAATAAATGAATCTTAAAAAAATAAATGTGAGGCAATGGTTAATGAAAAATGGTTATATTGCACATTGCTAATATCTATGTTAATATAGACATTTGTCAACAGTAGTGTCAAAAATTAACACTTTGTGTGCCTGTGCCCTTTAAATTTACCAGCCCTTGGGGCTGGCCATTTTCTGTGCTATCGCATGAATGGTATAAGCATTCAATAAAACACACACAACTCCTCAACTACTGGATATTAAAAAAGCTGTAATATCTCTCATATAACACCTTACACTTTCACCAAAACAATGTGTAAAGCTTCTAGACTGAGTACTATCAAAGAAATAGTCCCTAATATTTCCAAATAAATCCACCGTGGCGTGAAAAAATGGAGACTAGATGAGCATGTATTAATACGTAAGTGGCCAACTGATACTGGTGACAAAAACACGTACTAATACGTGAGCGGATCACAAAGTGTTAAAATAGTGATGGAGAAATGGTAGAGGAAGGACAAAGTTTCTCACCCAACAATACAGAATCAGTTTTATACTGTGGAAAGTTTTTTCAAAAACATGCATTCTTTGTGTGTGTGTGTGTGTGTGTTTATACATACATACATACATATACACACATACACACACACACACACACAGACACACATATATATAACTTAGGAACCCTGAGATTTCTTAAAATTCCTACTGAAAATTAAGGATTTTCTAGCATTATTTTTAAAGTATCACGGAACACACTGAAATATAAAATTGTCATCTTATTAGATATTTTTGTTGCTTGAATTTATGGTTTATATATTTTTATAGTCAAAATTCACTTATTACTATATGTAAGTTCCCAAGAAACTATATTATCATTTCACCTCCATTTATTTCAAAGTAGATAAAGAAATAATACATTTCATGTGATTGTGAGAGGCACATATTTTAACATTTCTGGTGTGGATGCATCCCACAATTCATGACATATCACAAATTCACAGCACTTTTTTCGCCCTTCTTCGTGGTTTAACAATAGATAATGCATGCAATTCAACTGAACATACACTTCGTCATTTACATTTGATTGCTTCATGTCAATAATGTAAAATCTAATAGTCTAAACTTCACACTGCCAAATTCTAAAATTTAAAAACATCCTCTAAGTTCAGAGCTCTCTTCTCAAAAGTAATAATCAACTGATCTTGATCAAAAAGAATTGGTTTCTGGTGCAAAGGTCTAGAAGGTTTAAGAAAAGTATTGATTCATAGAACCTGTGCTGGGAAAGTACCCATACAGCTCTATAAATATGTTACATAACCTTTTCAAGTTTATTATGAATGATAGGTAGAGAAACTATGGGCCTCCCTGGTGGCACAGGAGTTAAAGTGTCAGTGCTATCAAGCTATCTCCAGTCACTGCCACATGAGTTCTATCTCCGGGCCAGGGAGCTGACCCACATGGCACAGCAGACCTCTCCTGACTCACCCACTGCTCCCCTCAGCAGTGTATTTCAGTCAATCTGCCTATTCTGCTCCCCACTCTGTCTCTGATGAATTCTCTCACCCCCACACCTCTGGCCTACACCCCAGTTCTGATATGCATAAATAAATAAAATAAATCTTTTTTTTTAAAGATTTATTTATTTTTCATACAAGCTGGGGTACAGGCCAGAGGCGTGGGGCGGTGAGAAGGTTCACCAGAGACAGAGTGGGGAGCAGAACAGGCAGAGCAGAAATACA
This sequence comes from Scalopus aquaticus, assembly GCA_004024925.1. Classification (NCBI taxonomy): domain Eukaryota; kingdom Metazoa; phylum Chordata; class Mammalia; order Eulipotyphla; family Talpidae; genus Scalopus; species Scalopus aquaticus. The sequence continues at coordinate 786 of PVIJ01005022.1, read as the reverse complement.
CTGCTGAGGGGAGCAGTGGGTGAGGCAGGAGAGGTCTGCCCCACCATGTGGGATTCTCCCCTGCTGAGCGTCGAACTCGCATCCTGCGGCGCTGCCGACAGTTCCACAGCACAGCGCTCAACCGCTGTGCCACCAGGGAGGCCCAAATAAAATAAATCTTAAAAAAAAATGAAAGAAAGAAAAGAAACTGGCCCAAACACTGCATATGCATAAAGACCAATTCTGGCTGAGACTCTGAAGCCAAATAGCTAAACTCATTTAGAAATAAGGGTTTAAAGTTACCTAGACTTCATACAAAACCTGGACATTTTCAAACTGCTGTTCTGACAAGCAGGCTACCCATCTCTGGCGCATGGCTCTGGGTGAAGGACTGTAGCATGTTTCTCAAGGAAGAATAGGCAGGCAGTTCTGTCCCTGGGTCCCTAATATCACACTTGGAAGAACCCTTCGATAAATGCACAATTTTTAAATTATATCATAATGAAAGTCAAAACTACCTTATTTTGTTTTTAAACTGATTGTCTTTCAACTAAGACTTCATTTCAAACAAACCTGGTAGAGAAGACCAGATGATTATACCTGCTTAGTTATGACTGGTAGTTCTACCACATAGGAAAGGAAAGACTTATTTCATTTGGTCAGTGAGATCTATTAGAGCTCATTAGTGGGAAGACATAGAAAAATGAGAGAGAAGGGAGGGGAGAGGAGGGGAGGGAAAAAGGGAGGGGAGGTAAGGAGGAAGGAGAGGGGAGGGGAGGGGGAAGGAGAAGGGAGGAGAGGGGGAAG
>PVIJ01005021.1:0-109269 GCA_004024925.1 Scalopus aquaticus | reverse complement strand
ATATAATTCCTTTTATATGTTTCACCGTGTAAATTTATCCAGTAGGACTGCAACAACATCCTAAATCAGCCTAGAATGATGTCATATTGCATCGCATTGCATGATACCATCATGCACACATCATCCAGAGTGGATTGCATCAATTTCTGATGCAATGCAATACTACTGCCAGACAGCTGCTGAAGTAAGCTGATGTCAGCAGCTATAGAATGCCCTGTCGGAAAGGTTGAGCATTGAAAATATTTCAGACTTTGTGCTACTGTTCCATAGAACTGTTATTATTTTATCCATTTAGGCACAATACAGAACAGTCATGCCTCGAAAGTGCATTCATAGCATGGACAATTTCTGCTCTATTTGTGGGGAAGTGACATTTGCCAACCAGAAGAAAAGGATCACTTCTCAAGTGAAGAAGGCTTATCATCTTTACTTTGTATGCAAGGTCAGTGACCAAGATAAGCCTTGGGCCCTGCATATATGCTGTGCTACATGTACAACACAGCTTTCACAGTGGTGAAATGGCAAAAGACCATCAATGCCATTTGCAGTCCCCATGGTGTGGAGAAAGCCAAGCAACCACATAAAAGACTGTTACTTGTGCTTGGTTCCTCCTCTTCCCAGTGGAATAATGAAGCAAAAGAAGTCGAGAATAGTCTACCCAAACATTCCATCTGCATTGAGACCAGTTCCACATGGTGAGGGACTTCCTATTCCAGAACCTCCAGGAGAATATTCTCTTGATTCATCTGATGAGGACAAGGGTGAGCCAATCTGTTCTCCTGTTCCACCAGCATGCAGTGATCCAGATTTTCACTGTGATGCATCATCAACCACACACAGACTAACACAGGAAGAACTAAATGACCTGGTTCTTGATTTCGAATTATCGAGGAACAAGGCAGAATTACTAGGATCAAGACTCCAACAATGGAATCTTCTAGAAGAAGATGTCACAATTACTTTATATCAAAACTGTCACCAGCAGTTGGAGCCTTTCTTCAGAAGGAAATTACTCTGATAAGCTGTTCTGATATTGAGGGCCTCATGAATGCCTTAAAATCACTCATGACCCACAAGAATGGAGATTATTTCTAGACTCTTCGAAACTGAATCTTAAGGCTGTGCTTTTGCACAATGGAAACTGTCTTCCATCTATTCTATTCCTGAACAGCTGTACATGAGACAAGCGAAGAAATCTAAGAAGTAGTCTATGACTTGATTTCTTACAGGTATTAACCTTAGGCCTATAACTATTGGCATGCATTTCGTGATGTCAACATCCATTTATTGCAGATTACCAAAACACTAGAGCTAAAATTAGAATTTGACTGTCATATTTGAGTTGAGCACATACAAATTGATAGGAAATGGCTAATTTTATTTCAGTAACATGACTTTTGTAAAAATGTGTTGACCAGTGTAATGAGTTGCCATTTTGTCCATTACAAATTGGGGGAAATGTAAAAGGTTTTAACAGCAACAGTTGGTAAAATTATGGAGCAAAGGAACTCTAGCCCACTGCTGCTGAGAAGTCCCGTTGGCATAGCCATTTGGGAATAGTTCTAACTTTGAACAGTCAAGCTGAGTGAGCTCTGAGCCCTATCAACACGTGTGTGTGTGTGTGTGTGTGTGTGTGTGTGTGTGTGTGTGTCTGTGTGTCTGTGTGTGTGTGTGTGTGTGTGTGTTGAAAAGAGGCTCCCTGTGGATTTACTACATGAGTCTGATACCTGAGCCCTTGGGCATGTGCTGATGTCTGGGGGAACATGAGCTTTCCCCCAGCCCACCCTCCAACCCAGACAAGCATAGCTGTGTCCCCTGAGACACAGCACTGGAGCCAATGGGCAACATCTGGTGGTCACACTCCACTGGAATATGGTCCGAGTGGACAAAGAGGATACTGTGGACATAGGGCCTATGCCCCAGGGACAGTGTCCAGGGCCCAACATGTGGCTGCTGGTCTAAGGAGCCAGGAGACAGGAGTCGGGTGTGACGCCCCCAAGACGGCACCACATCTCTCATCTTTCCTCCCAAACACCATGCCCTTGGTCCATTTGCACTGGTGGTGCAAACCATCATTTTCTATAAATTTCATGACTTGAAAAAGATTGGGAATCTCTGCTGGAAAGGAATGAAGGCATGTACGCACAAGAACACACACTCTAGCATGTTCTTAACACAACTGTTCATGAGCAAAAAACTGAAACTCACCCAAATGCCCACCATCAGCAGAACAACTGGCGGCATGTCCTGGAAAACTCTGGGCTACTGTGCAAGAGTCACAGGGATTCGTTATAGCTCTTTGCATTGATATGGAGGCATGTAAAAGCCAATGAGGGCCTCCCTTGTGGCGCAGCGGGTTAAGTGCAACGCTGTGGAGCTGTCCGGCAGCTGCTGCGCAAGTTGGATGCCCAACCAGGGAGATTCCCACATGGCGCAGCAGACCTCTCCTGCCTTGCCCACTGCTCCCCTCAGCAATGTATTTCAGTCGATCTGCCTGTTCTATTCCCTACTCTGTCTCTGGTGAACCCTCTCACTGCCCCACACTTCTGGCCTGTACCCCAACTTGTATGCATAAGTAAATAAATAAAAAACAATGAAACAAGTTGCAGAAGAAGAATGTCTACAGTCTGATTATCGTCATTAAAAGGCCCAAATCAAAAAAATAAAATAACTATTCTTAAAATGTTAGGTGGCAAAGTTGTAAAGAAAAACAAAGGAAGGACTAACACGAAGGGGAGGAAAGACACCCAATAGGAGAGGGGTGGCAGCTGCCCCCTAAAGAAGGGATATGTTCCTTGCATTCATAGGAAGACAGAGATGGTGCAAGTTTTCTTTATTATTTAAATGTTTGTTTAACTTTATGATTAAAGAAACAATTACAGAAAATGGACAGATGTCTACTTTTACATTCATCTCCAATTTGTCCAATAAAAATAGAGCCAAGGATGGAGGAATGTGGGAGAGTGTGGCTGATAGGGGGCAATGGCAAGGGAGAGAGTCAAACAGATGAGCACCTTGAAGTCCATTACTTTAAATTCCCTAATTCCATCTCTACTGAGTTTGGCATAAGCTCTAATTACCTTCACCCTAGGTTCTGAATTTCAATTTGTATGTTGACAGTGACTCCTCAAAGTACAATCTTGTGAGAAGAAAGTGCTATTTTAGAGAAATAAACCTGCTCCCACAATTCAGTCTACACCAAGCCATCCAGACTCTCCATGTGAGAGATGACCCTTCATCTCTGAAGAGATCAACTTCCAAGGGAAAAGAGAAGGGACCATCCTAATGTGTCATTGACCCCCGATAAGTGGTGAATTTAGTGGCCTCCTTCTACTGCTCCACATTTCCATGATGTCTCTCATCATAGCACCAGGGCTCTCAGACGGAGGCATTAGTTTGGGAGAAAGTTGTTAAATTAATGGGGCTTTGGAGAACCTAATGAAATCTTTCTATACACAATGGGCCCTCAGAGGGAATACTCTCCAGTTTAAGGAATGATTTATGTGCAGCCTGAAGTTAAGACAATGCAGGATTTTTCAGTGCTAGGTAAATTCATTTAATTCTGCGTTTGATAGGTTAAATGTAGGTTAATAATTTCTGACATTTTACATGCTGGCCATAGCATAATGCAGGGAAAAGAGAAGTGAATGCTGAGCTAAATATTATCATTTAGCAACTGTGTTACTTTGGGCAAACCATTGACCTAACCTCCCAGGGTAGAATCATGTAGAATGCCTGCCCTATGAGTTTGTGTGTGTGTCAAATAGTCCCTTATATGAGAAGGCAAACATGTGGCAAAAAAAAAAAAAATCTGTCAAAATCGGCCATCATACACACTTACATTCTGGAATTTCAAAGGAAGATTTTAACATGGGTTCCTTTTCCCCTCGGAAAAACCAACAGATATTCAAGGAATGAGGACTAAAGAGTTTGTCTACTTAACCCTTCCCAAAACCAGATCAGATTCATGCTAGGGCTAGCAATATGTCTGATTCCAGTGAGCGCATACCCTTATGTGATGGAATAGGAGGCATGAACGGAGGGAGGTTACAGTGAAATAGATGCCATCTGTATTCCTGGTATATCCAATGCTGCAACTCTTTCTAGAATAAAACCCACCACACAATGGAATAAAATCCAAAATACAGGGAGGAAGAATCTGCGCGCAGAAATATTCACTGCAGAATGCCTTACGGTGCCAAAAGAGAAGAAGTAGTATGCGTCACGTGTACCACAGATGTTGACTGTGTAGACTCGGGGGAGGTACATGGCTACATAATGTACTGGGTATTCTCTGTGTGCCCCCCACCTCCACTGGGCCCCCTTCTCTGCCTGCTCTCAATCCAGGAGGCAGGCCTCTATGGACTCTCCCCACCCCTCTGGCCACCAGGTGACAAGAGATCAGAATGAAGGAGACAATGAAGCCAGAGTTTGGGGTCAAGGGCCAAGTCAAGGTCATAGCTCCTGTCTACAGATGCCCTCTCTCTACTTGTCCTGGAACCACAGCCAGAACCAGTTGCTCAGGCCCGGGCAGCACTGCCCCGCTGACCAAGCTCGGGAGACTGGACTGTCCCTGTGGGTTCCACACCCTTTCACACACTATTTAAATAACCCCTTTCTGGTACTCTTTTTTCTGCAACTTCTCAATTACACTGAGCCCTTATGTAAACCCTCAATGATACAAGTGACAGGAAAATTAAAATAGGAGATGCGCAGAGGTCAGGGCAGAGCAAGGTGAGGGCAAGACAGCACCGTGGGTCTCCCATGTGGTTCTTGTTCAGTGAATTCAATACTCTGAGGCTTACTGACCCAGGATGCTCTGGTTGAAATGGGGTGTCACAGGAGAGTTGAGAGTCTTCTGGTAGAGACAGAGATGTGAAAAGGAACGGAAGGACGTAGTCACAACAGTGTCAGAACAAAGCACCAAGGGACTCGGTGAGGGATCCCTCTTTGGAAGAGAGAAGGATCCAGTTCTTTCTTGAAGCAAAGACTTCAAAGAAAGGATGACATTTGAGGGATGAGTAGATGTGGCAGGCAGAGAGAGTACAGGGTGTCTAACTAACAGGCAGCAACAAAAGCAGGTTGCCGCCTGGGATCTCACGGCATTCAGATGAATCTTTTCCAACTGCCTCCAGAAGAGGCCATTTGTGTCTCCAGATTTCAGGGGTTGCCTTTGACAGCCTGTTCTTTGCCCTTGGCCTGGGACTATATGAGACTGATTTCACAGTGAGATTCCTTCTGCTGGCTGCAGAAGCCCAGCAAATGGACTGTACATAGCTTTGAGCCTTAAAGACAAGCTTCCATCATAGAACCTGTTTGGGACAGAACACTAGAATCATGCATTAATGAACACATCAAGCCACTCAGCAGGTACATGCCTCTCTAAGTTCAGATATGCGCATTCCATGCAGGGTAAGTCATACTGTCCCATCCCAAACACGACTTCAGATCATGCATAAAGACTGTAAAGCCAGCTCAATTTACAACATGATCATTTAATTCATCTTCTAGCACAAAGACTTTCCTCCCTTTGCTCTTCTTCTCTACATAATGGTGTGCAATGCAGCATCCTTCAAAGGCATACTGCTAAAACAAAGGCAAGGCTATCTAAGTTTCCTAAGTGTCCAGCACACTGAACCTTTGGGTAGGATAAAAATGGCTACTGATTATGTGGCTGAGAACGTCTTGATCTTGTGTGACTTTATTCCTTAACCCAGAAGCTTCAGCAAGTACTAGGTCCAGTGACCTATTTCCCAGAGAGACAAAGCAGTCTTTCCTTGGACCTCACAGTGGTACAGATGCTGTCATTTAGTTGTATTTAATCCCTTAATCTTTATCCAGGGAATGGTAATATTAATTTAATGAATACAGCAGGTGTTTAAAGCCAAGAACAGGATTAGGGTGCAAGGTTTTGTATGTAGCCTGGGAGTCCAGCAGATAGAGACTCAATTTTCTGACTCACCAGCTGATCTTGGGCAAGCCACTTAATGAATCAGTTCCTCAGTTTCTCCAGCCATAAAATGGGAATAATCATAGTTCCCACCAAAGTTACTCTTTGTCAGGACCTTTGATGTCCGTTTCCACAGACAAAGGGCTATTATAATTACCCCAGGTGCAGTAATGAGGAAGGCAAAAAGCTAGACTGATTTTTATAAGACTTCTCAAGTACCAGTTTCCGGCTGCTGCTCCTGAGTCATGCAGGAAGCACCCTCATACCTCAGGGGAGAGGGGGAGCAGAGTACAGGATAGAAGGGTGTTTTGTTCAGTCAGAGGCCCCTTGAAGACAAACACAGTCTTGAGAACCTAACAGGAACACATTCATTTCTGTTTCACATACTCTGTGACCTGCATAAGGTGCTTAAACTTCCTGAGCCTGAGTTCTTTAAGATGTTGCTCCAAGCTACAGGAAGAACCAGTGAGAATCATATAGAACAGTTTCACTGTCATCAAAATCCTCTGTGCTCCCCCTATTCAGTCCTCCCCACTAGACCCTGGAAACCACTGATCTTTTTACTGTCTTCATAGCTTTGCCTTTTCCAGAATGTCATATGGTTGGAATTATACAGCATGTAACCTTTTAATATTGGCTTCTTCTATTAACAACAGGCACTGATGGTTCCTCCATATCTTTTCTTGGCTTGACAGTCCTTTTCGGTGCTAAATATCATTCCATTGTATGGATATACCATAGTTTAGTTATCCCTACATTTACCAGAGGAAATCCTAATTGTTCTAAGTTTTGGTAATAATAAGTAAAAGTGCTCTGAACATCCGTGTCCAGGATTCCAAATGTGCAATGGAAAACATAAGTTTTCATCTCCTTTAGGCAAATACCGAGGAGCACAAGTTTATCACATAGTAAGACTATTTGTCTTTAATTAACTGCCAAATTCTCTTTCAAAATGGCTTTACCGATGTGCATTCCTAATAGCAATTCAATAGCAATCAATTCCTAATCGATTCCTATTGCTCCACATCCTTGCCAGTACTTGCTGTTAGTGCTTTGTATTTTCACTATCCTAAAAGGTGTGTATATTCTCTCTTTAGGGACTACAAGTATTGAGAGATCAATCTGAGAATCTCAAGCTGACTTACATTAAATCAAGACATAGAAGGCATTAATCCCCCAAATATTAATAAACTCTCAGCCTCTACATTTTATAAAATGTTTTCCTCCATTGTTGAACACATGACCAATCAGTATTTACCACACCTTCTATCCTGCATTGTGACTCACTTCCAAACTTAGGATCCCTGTCCAGTATCAGCTGGCATCCTCTGCCCATGCCCAGAACCAAAATAAACAAACAAACAAAAATACAACAAAAATAGTCAGATCCAAACCTAACAAAACCAAGCCTCTGACGAATGCATTTTACAGCCTATTTAAATAAGATGGAAAATAGAAGCAGAGCTATACAGCTTAACCAAAAGATAGGTGGACTTAGGTGACCAGCAAGTTGGATATTTGGTATTCACTCTGGCTTTCTTCCTTTGTGTTTTTTTTTTTGTTCATTGTATTTCTACAAAATGAGAACAACAAAAGGATGGTTACAAGAAAAGAAGGGAAAGGGGAGTAGGGAGATCGGTAGAGGGGTCAATTGGATAGTGGGAAATGGTACCAAAACTTTGGTGATGTGGCATATACATTCATCGATGCGTGAAACTGTACTCCTGAACATCATATAGTATTGGAAAGCAATGGTACAGCAATAAAACAGAAGTGGAGATAAGTTTAGAATTATACAGCTATTTTCCTTTTATTCTATCAATGACTGTTCTGTACCTACCAGATTCTTGAAAGACTCTAATAAAATGAGCAAATGTTTTTGCAGAGATGAGCAAAGAGATCCTCAGAACAAGAGTCAGATTGGAATTGGGTGAGAATAGAAGCTCTACATTTGTAGAAACCATATAAGTCAAGAACCCAAAACAATTTGCTTTTAAAGCAGGAAGGTAAGAAAGGGCTTGCTAAGACTCTTGCTTGTCTAGACCAGAATCAGATTTGGGTGGCCAGCAAGTTGGATATTTGGAATTCATTCTGGCTTTGTTCCTTTGGCTTTTTCTTGGTCACTGTATTTCTACAAAATAAGAACATTAAGAGAGAAAAAACTCTAGGTCCTTGTTATTGTATGCATTTATGATTTTGTCCTAAGACAAAATAATTTCTCTCATTTGACTACCCAGTTATTTGGGGTGTCCTCTTAGCTAGCAACTAGGATTAGCATATTGCTCAAGGCCTTGAGGTCACAATGGCATAGCTTCAATGAGGACATGGGTCTTATGTTCTTTTAAGTTATTTGCCATTTTGAGTATTGCCGGCACAAAATGAAGAACATTAAAAGGTAACTGATTTTGACTTTTGAAAAGGGAGAGAGATGACAGAAATTCATTTTTCCTCAGACCATAGGAGTAATTTGCCAAGTTTTATTAAGGGGCATCTTCACATCCTTAGCAACCTAATTGTTAATTAATTAAAAGATGATTGGATAAACAATGGATTGTACTATAAAATGAAGATAGCAAAACTTACTGTCATGGTCTCTAATGAACATTTTTTACCCTACTGCCCTATCAATCTGTCAGCTCCCTGATTTCTGAAGTAAAGAAGCCCAAGTACAATCTTCTGAAAATTAGAGCTAAATCACATCATATTAAAGGAATTCAGGGTCAAACTGTGTTGAAGGGCAGCCCTGGACAATCATAATTTAATTAAAGCAGAATAGAGGAAAATTACAGCAAGTGAAATAGTAAGAAATAGTGACAAGAGCCTTATTACTAAAATCAGAGTGCTTTTATCCCAGACATTTATAATTGTGGACACTATTGACATACACCTTCATTTTCTTTGGAGAACCTCTCCTCCCTCCTGGCCTATGTCATTCAAATAAGACTGGCTTCGTTCTCCTGTTCCGAGAACAGTCCTGTGGCTCAGAACCACACAGGGAAGAATCTCAGTGTGGCTGAGACTGAGCTGAGCATATTCTCCAAGTCAGGCAAACCAGAGTTCTCACCAGGAGCTCTGCTGGGATCAAGAGGGAGATTTGCTCTCAGGGAGCAGCTGTGACAGAAGGTAAGCCTGGAGTTACCAGCAACTTCCAAGGAAAATGACTTTGTAAGAAGGCAACACACGGGAAGGTCAAGTTGGGGGTCAGCAGCAGGGTGGCATTAAAAAGAAAGTGGAAGTAAGATGAGACACAGAGAGACAGAGACTGACAGAGACAGGAGGGGAGACAGTGAAACAGGAAGAGAGAGAGAGATTGAGGGATTCAGAGAGAGGAGGGGTGAAGAAGACAAAGAAAGTGGAAGGAAAATGAGAGAGAGTGAGAGAGAGAGATTCCTTTGACTGTTGGCAACCCAAAGTCCACCACTATTTGAGACCTAAAAGAATAAAGCTTTTTCTATTTAGTCAACCATTTTGAGATAGTCATTTGCTCCTTCCTAACCAAAAAATCATTATCGTGTACAATGTATAGGAAATTCAAGCACAAAATGAGACTTGGATCCCGACAAAAGATGGGTGTCAATGAAGCTTTGAGGCCAATGAATTTCTATAACAATAGAAAAAATAAAAAAGAATATTCTGGCATGCTATCTTTAGGATATAAAAATTCAAATAAACCCAGACAATAATAGCCAAGATTCCTTTCCTGTACTTAGAGAATTTACCAAGCACCTTCAAAAGCAACAAAGGAGGAGTACATTTCTCTACTGGTTCTCGTGATTATTTTTAAAAATTCTAATGTTTCCTTTCAGGAACATACAAATAAAAGAAAAAGCAGACAATAAAAGTTTCCAAACCTAGAACAACTGAATTGGAAAAATGGACAAAAAATCAAAAAACAAGTTTTCAATTATAAATGCTTTGAACCTTTCAAGCATCTTAATCTTTTGGTGTGAATCTTCCTCACTTAGGATGCCTTTTAATGCCTTTTAGCACCTCCTTCTAAGACCAATAGCATACTAAGTAGAACTGAAATGTTCTTTATTACACTACTGGATCATGCTTTTAATAGGGGGCTATAATCTCATTACAAGCTCTGGTAGTCATCCAGATTACAATCTTAATTGCCAGTGTAGGTAAAAGTGTAATAATATATGCTTATCCTTTTTGTGCATAATGACATAATTAAAGAAGAGCAAGATTTTTTTTTTCTGTAAGCAAGCCTTCTCAGCCTCAGGCTATGCAGACTTTTCCCTACTTTTAACTATGGCATTTAGTGGTATCCATTCTTGGGAAGCTATACAATACGTTAAAGAATGTCTTACATTTTAAGGAAGCCATGAAATGGATCATCCCTTCCCCTACCAGAATACCTCTCATCTCTGCTTCAAATGTTTCCATGTACTCAATGTCTAGGGCATGACTTCGGAGACAAAACAGCTATGTTTGCGTCCTTAGGTTTCACCACTGCCTAATTCTGTTGAGCTTGAAGAAATCAGTCCATGCTGTGTGACTAAATGCCTATGACAAAAGTGGACCAAATGAGAGAAAAAGTGTCAGTGTCCTAAAACTAAATATACTTTTTAAAATGATTTTCATTGAGTATGTGTTATCTAATCTTCACTCTTTTAACATAGAACCTTAGTGTTGGAAGGAATCTAAGGGACCCCAATTAGCAGGTGCATTCCCCTGAGCTAAGCAGTCATCACCTAGTTTTCTCTTTAAGACAGTCAAGTCACCATAGAGGAATGGGTTTGAGTGTGCAATCAGAAGTAACATAGCCAGGAACAGAGTGTTAGACAGGGAGGAATTCAAGTCTTGGACAGGAAGGCATTTTCAGGTATGTTTTCAAATCAGAAGGGAAATCACACATGAGTCGATTATAGGAAGCAGACCAAGACAGTGGATTAGATGTATGCTCAATATAGACTAATAGGGTAAGGACCGGGAGCTGAAATGGGTAGGTAGCAGGGAATCAATGGAAAGAGAAAGGCAGAATACAAATTTTTGAGAAGAGTAATCAAGCCAATGGTTAGATAGAATAAAAGTTACAGATTCAGGTTATACAAGTGAGAACTATGTACTCATAAATGAGGGTCAAGAAATTTGGAACATTGTCATCAGTGATCATTGAGAGGTTTTGGCTTCACATGATGGGTTAGCTGCTTCTGTTGCTTGTCCATCCTTGCTCCCTGAGTCATGGATTTTCCTTCCATCATTGGCTACTCTTTGTAGAAGGGATGTGTGTTTGCTTATATAGTTTTTTGGAGCCCAATTCTTTTGTGAAAGATGTGAGGATACTAATGAGAAATACACACAATAAAACTGTTAAATATAAATTTTAAAAACCAGGACTAGGAAAAATACAAATTAGTATAATGAGGAATTACAGGAGATGTACATTCACAGAGATGTACATCTCTACCAGTTCTAGTGATCCCATCCTGCCTCTTTGTTCTAGTTAAGCTGAGATTTGTGTTATTATCTCCCAAGGGAACAGAAAGTAATGAAAACACAATCAAAGCCTACATTTTCCTCTATCAATCAAATAAAGACATACATAAGCTTTCCTTGAATATATCTCCAAAGGAAATTTATCTTGACACACCTCCAATAATAGATCCTAAATCCTGGGTGAACAATGTAATATAGCCTCTGCAGAGTTAAAGAAAGAAAGCGTATTTTATAAGATTGTTTCCTTCTGATCTCCATTAGAAGCACAAAAATCAACAAGGAAGGGAAGAGTAGGGTAAACCCCTCCAATTCTCACCACACCAATAGAGACACTGACAACTATCTTAGCTGATGGGACCCCCTAGCCCCTTCCTAGAGCTCTCCATGGTTCTGACCCCTACCAATCATTAATCCTAACCATATGGTAGTTTTAGCCCACCAATATGCACTCTTATCTTGCCCTACTCAACATGGATCAACCTTGTTTTATACCACCCTGAATGCATGTTACCCTGTCCAAAGATAGCATTCTGCTGTCAAGCAAAGAACTTTAGCAATTTGGATGTGTTCAAAAAATGCCAATTCTTGCTTTTATGTATATTTAATTCTATTCTAGAATCCATTTTAACCAAAGATGACATGCTGAAACATTTAGTACACTTAACACTTAACAAATAATATAACATAATAAGGTTACTATCGCTTATAAAGTGCTTATTATGTGTCAGATGTGAATGTTATCTCATTAAAAGTACCCTAAAGCCCTCAAGGGAGGTGCTACTATTATTCCTATTTCTCACAGATAAGGAAATTGAAACAGAGATTGGGTAACTTGTCCACACTTAAACAGACAGTGGTAGAACTTGGGAAATAGAGTTCAAATGAATGAATAAGCAAACAGGTAAGTTATGGAGAAATGACCCTTGATGGGAGACATGCTCATCTATGTGAGGATCTGAAGTACTCGCTGAGTACTGTTTTTTACCATGATTTTTAAACACAGGACAGCTTTGTCCATCACACCTAGCTCTGTGAGGAAGACATCTGCAAACTCAACCAAGGGTCTTACCCTATATCTGGTAGCTCTGAAAGAACTAGGGATCATGAAAAGATGTGAGGTCCCATGAACCTGGATCAAAGGAAAGGTCTCAAGATTTGATAAAGCTTTGAAACCTATTTGCATCATTAAATCTTTGGATATTGACAGCTCTCTGATAAGTAGACATAGTTCCTCAGGGTCATTACTACTTTCTGTCGATGCCTACCCCATGAGGGAACCATATACTCAACTTGAATGATTGCACAGATTTCACGGTATTATTACGGATGCTACATAATTGAGGAATTAAAATTTCTCTCCCTTTAACTACTGCTATTGTTCTTCCTGCCTTTTGACTATCTTATCCATACCCAATTGGTAGCCTGTATTGAGAATAACCTGCATCAAAGATTAATAATATGAATTTAGATCTTTTTATGTATCAAGCACTGAACTTGAAACAGGAAATAGGAAGCTCTCTCTGTTTGGTCCTACAAAGCCTCCACAACATTTTTTATAAAGTTCTTCTGCATATTAACTCAAAATACTTTCGAGTATTAATGAATCCCAAAGGGACATCTCTAGATTGTTGAGATCCTGATAACTTAATGACTGGAAAACTTGCCTGAGAAGTCCAGAAAGCTTCTACCAATGCCAGTCTACAACCATCTGGCTAGACCAGTCACAATGAATGGGTCTGATTATACTGACTGATTCAGCAGGTATTTATCAGGTGCCTACAAAAGTCCACGGGTCATAATACAATGGTATTTAGTTTGCTTATGGCTCTGTCCCCAGCCTTCCAACATGGTGATTCTATAACAAGATGGAAGGTACCATGGCAGGATCTGAGCTACGGAGTATGTACAATTTTGTCTTTATAGGACAGCTGAGGAAACTGAGACTCAGAGGCAAAGCGAGCTGCTAAAGTTCCATAACTAGGCATGGGGCTTGGCACATGCAGGCACTGCGTCTCCAGAGCCACTGAGAACAAGTATCTGTGGGGGGATGATGTTAATCCCCACACATCTAGGCAATCTGGCAGAGGGGAGCTAACAGAAGCATCTCTTCCCCTGTCTGGGGACCAGTACCTTTTGCTCTGACTGTTAGACCTAGAACCCAAAGCCATCTTTTCAGGAATAAAAGGGGAATAAACCCTAGTTCTAAACCCATCCAGTTCATGAAGCAGGGCTTACTGATACAATGACCTCTGGCATGTAGAAAGAGCTGGAGTAGCTTACATCTCCCAGGATGCTCCTGAGAAACATCTGAGTGGGGACAGTAGACAGGGCCTGACAGAAGCCCAGGCAGCAGCAACACAAGTAACACCACTGAATGGGGGGCAAGGTGAACCTAGTGCCGGTCAGCTGTCGCAGAAACCAAATTCAGGTCCAAAACATCTAGCCGTATTAACCTTTTATGTTTCCAAATTGCCGTCTTAATCTTTTTCCATCAGCTTGCTTATAATTGCATTGGAGACCCCCACAAACCTGTCATTATTCCTCTCTGAGGCCCCAGGGCAAATCATTTGTGTGCTCTCTGATTGAGTGCCTTATTAGTTAAGTGGGGAGAAGGAAAAACCTTCCTCACCACAATGCAATGACAAATCACAAGATTCTTACACACCACACTCTGATGGTAAATCATTTCTTTCAAAGGGAATTTGCCCCTTGATTTTTCAGGATGTGCAGAGGGAAAACCGAGGTCTGCCACTGTTTCTTGCTGGTTTCCACCTCTCAATCCTTCATTCAAATGCAATTCTTGAGCATTTATGTATGGCAGGCATTGCCCTTGGCTTGAGGGGCCAGGGGCAAGCAAAGTGCAGCTTCTGCCTGAGGCAGTTGGTGGAGTTGAGTGCAGTGGTCCTCTCTTCTGACTGCACCCCCAGGGTCCAGAAGACTCTAAGAAATCCTGTGTAGGCCAAGTAAATCCAAATATAGGAAGTTAGGACCCTGGCATCTGTATTTTTTAATCTTCCCAGATGATTCAGATATGCAGAGAGAGTGGAGGACTAGTCTAGAATAAGGGAATGATCTCCTTCTCCATGCCCGCAGTGCAGACTTAGTAAGAACATTCCATTATAATTATTGGAGACTCTCAGCACCTGCAGAAGAGACCCCTGTCATCCTGTCTGTATGAGTCAGGTGGTCCTTGGCAGCGGCGCTGAGGCAGGAGTTGGAAATCTAGACCTGGAAAGCTGGGTGCAGAAATGAAGTCGGCAGCTGGTGACCAACCCTGGGTGACTCTTTGGTCTTCACACTCATTAAAGGGAGGAATTAATTTTAATCTCTGCATTCTCTTGAAGAGCTGAGAAACTGATGCCTGGTAAGGGATCATTAATAAATGACACTGGATATGTAAACTTTTTGTTTTTGTTTACCTGGATCCTTTCTTCCAAGAATCCCTCTCTACCATTTGAAGAACCACTTTTGCCCCACCTCCATCTAAATCTGTGTGGTTTAGGGTAAGGCTGCCTCCAACCTCTCGGTTGTAAAAGTTGCCAGCTCTCGTCAATCAAGGCAATGTATGACATTATACACGCCCTGCCTCTGACCTCCATCAGAGCAGTCAAACTCCAATGTTAGGCTTTTGCAGGAACAAGCTGTCATCATTCTTGCCCGTGGTTGCCAAGTTGGCATATGACAAACTGGGTTTGTTTGTGGGATTCATAGGCATCAGCTGGGGAAATCCTGGCTGGGAATAAGGTCAATAAGGGTTCCCGATGATCTGGTTTGAATGCCTGGATACAGCTGTGCCTGAATCCCTTGATCTTCCCGCCGTGTGGGCTAATTATATCCCTTTTTTTTTAAATCAAGCTTATTTGAATCAGAATTCATCCCTTGCAGATGAAAGCAGACGAATGAATTCTATGGTAGCTACTTTCAAGTAAGAAAGCTTAAGGACACAGCGTGATTTATTTTCTTGCTTCACTTCCCTTCTCTCTAAGTTACTGAGCTGGATATGGAGACAACTGAAATTACTGACCTGTTTATTTAATTCAAATTTTCCCAAAATGTGCTCCACAGAACATATTTTCCCATGTTCAAATAAGTTAAGGGTTAAACTGTCAAAAGGTAACTTTAGTACAAAATTTCTCAAAAATTAAGTCTATCAATGAGAATGGTAAATCTTTCACAAGAACTGAAGTATACTGCATTTTCCCAACTTATTTAACACTGTTCTCTTTTCTGTCCTGCTTCTCCTGGGACTAGAGTTTTGGAGGAAATGTCATTCAAGCTGCAACTTAAGGAATGTTCTTCCATCTGCCTGGAGCACTCTTCCCACACGCTCACTCCCAAGCCTGTATAATTCCTACTCAATCATCATGCCTCAGCTTAAATTCTATTTTCTCCAGAAAGTCTTGAATAGAACACGTACCATCCCTCTCCCCCAACTTACCATTTGCTCCCTTAAACTGTATATCATTTCCTCTTTTTGATGTTTATCACACAGATTTATAATTATCCATGTTTGCCACTTAAACCATGTGGAGGCCACTCTACAATATGGTCCTCAGTGATCCTAACCTACTGGTTCCTGCTCTTGCGTAGCCACCTCCACTTTGATTCCCTCTGGCCCAAGAAACTATGGCCAAAAGGACACATGTGACTCCCAAGTTTATGTCATAAAAGATACTGCAATTTCTGCCTTGGTTTCATGAGTTGCTCACTCTCAGGTAGCCAGCTATCCTGCCCTGAAGACACCCAAGAATCCTTATGGAGAGGCACTAAGGCCCCTGCCCAACAGCCAGCACCAACTTGCCAGCCCAGTGAAAGCGTCAATTTGGAAGTGGACCCTCTGACCTTTCCTAAACCTTCAGAAGAATGAAGCTGCAGTTGTGCCCTCTCCAATCACTGATCCACAGAAACCATGAGACTATAAATTCCTGGGGGTTAAAACTGAATTGCTTGTTATTGAGTCCTAGCCTCCCCAACACAAATGCTCATGCAGACATACATGTAATTATGCACACACATGTAATTATGCACATACATGTAATTATGCAGGAATCCTAACTATAGCACTTGAAAAGTTGAAGGCACTCAACATCTACGAAATGGATATGTAATAAGTTAATGAACAAAGTAAATTATAGATCTGTGTTTATATATGTATTTATATATACATAAAAATATTTGTAATGAGGTATAGGAACTGACTGATAATTTGGGTTAGAATGAAGAGAGGAGAAATAATCCTTTTAATTATTCAATACCTAAATCCCTAGAATACTCCCATACAAAAATTCAAATTCCCCAAACTGGGAAATTCAGGAGAGCTGACATCACCATTACAGCTGCCTGGATTTAGGCAAGTACCATAAAGTTTCTGGACCTCAGCCTCCTATGGTAGAAAGCAAAGAATTTGGACTAAGATATTTTCAAAAGCCATAGTCAGCTAGTTTCTGGTGTCTCCAAGAAGGCAAGTTGAGTGGAGGTCTTCAACCCAGAGCACAGGAAGGGGACACAACTCAGCTTGACTACACAGCATCCTTTGGGCAGAACCAAGGCAGGAAGACCCAAATTGGGTCCTGAAGTCCTGTCTTCTATGGTCCCTCCTACACTGTTTTCAGTCTTGGGTTGGGAAGAGCTGACCAGGCCCCCACCTACAAGGGGCTGTTGGAAGCTCTATCAGGACAGCAGTCCTGACACACATTCCCTACCAGGAATTTTGGGGGGTGGTGGTGGTCTTTGGCTGTGGAGATGATGGTTATCATCCATAGCCTTGGGCACCCTAAGTCTCAGGATCAGTCCTCAAAGAACAGTTCTTGCCAATAGTCTCACATAGTCAACTCTTAACAGATACAACAGCTGCTTTCTAAGAACACACTGTAGCTTTTAGGCAGTCTGCCTAGAAATTCTTTTCGGTGAAATTCCTGGAAGAGGCTGCTTGATTTTTCTCCACACCCAAGACTCAGAGGAGCCCAGCAGGTCAGAAAGCCAAGAACAGTCACACACTGCACCTGAGGAAACTGTCTGCATGACCCAGGCGGGTGTGGGGGTGGACGGGCTGTTTGCAAGGACTTCATGAATGCCAGGAAAGGCAGGAGAGGCTTCAATCGGGCTTAATATAAGGTGGGGGAGCATGATGAAGATTGAGAGAAAGTATAATATTTACTGAATGCTTGCCATGTGTCAGGTACAGTGCATTCATTGCTCCTTCTTGTAATGTTAACTCATCTAAGAATCCTGAAAGTTGCATTTTTTTTACCCATTTTATGATTCACAACATGAGTACACAGAAGGGAGCGGTCCCAGTCTAAACCCTCCCTAGCCACTAGGCTATCTTATTTCCCAAGCAGTCACTGAAGGAAGGAGCACATGTGTATGTGCGCATGGAATTGAAGACAGCATAGAAAACTAAGTACAGTCGAGAAAAGGAATCAGTCATGGACCCATGGACCAAACTCAGCTCAGTGCCTGTTTTGGTAATTAAGGTCCTACTGGAACTCTGCCGAGTCCATTCATTTACATATTCTTCACGCTGCTTCCATGCTACCATATTTGAGTTGAATAATCTGCAAAGCCTCAACTGTTTACCTCTTGGCCTTTAAGGCAAGGAGTGCACCGCCCTGCCTACGAGGCCATGTCAATGTCAGGCACCCTTTGAACTGCAGGGCCCAGGGGAAAAGGTATAATTTAATTTTCTAATGAACCTTGCTTAAATACTGAAAAGAATTTTAAAACTGACCAAATAATAATATTCAATGTCCATGGACAGGACAAATTGACCAACCTTGTTCTTGTCGTCTGAAAGGCGCTACTCAAGCTAACACAGATGGTCCACGCAGGTGATGACAGAGTTGTCCACACAGGTAAGTCCCAGAGCATCTTCTGAAGGGGTCAGAGGCGTCATCGGCTCAAGAGAATTGTCCCCCACATGCATCTTGGCAGCCACAGAACCTGTCACCTGGATGAGAAAGGATGCTGATGGGCTGCAGTTGCAGTAAACTCTCCCGTTGGACCTGCCATTGTTCATGCCTACCGCCAGCTTCCAAGCCCAGAGGACAGAATTCCTCCCATTGGAATTCGTGAAACTGATGGGCAAACAGAGAAAGGTGGGAGATTCCCCCAAAACGTTGAAATTACCAAAGGATCCCATAGAGAAAAGCTCCGAGAGAGTAAGTGACTTCCCCAAGGGAGCATGGCTGTGAGAGGGCAGAAATGTGACAGCCCCCAAAGCCCAGGGCAGACCTGGTTCCCACGTGAATCTGAGCAGGGCTGTTCAGAGGCAAATAAGAAAATTCCCGTCACTGACACCCCAGTCTCTGCCACAAAAGGAAAAAGGCATGGCACCGTATCCCAAACCAGACATTTCGGACCCCCATTGCAATTCTGACTGGTCTGGACAGCACATACTCTCATTGGCTGGATGGATTTAATTGAGTCATTTTATCTTAATTCACTGTATAGGAAAATGATATCACAACCATAAATGGAAAATCAGCATCGGTTACCCTAAATAGAAAATATCATGGAAATATAACATAGTAGGTCGGTAATAGTGATCACCCAAAACAATTTCTTTGCCATCTCTCTCTTCCTTTAGAAAGACTGGGACAAATATCAGAAAGAACTTAAGGAATAACACCGAAATAAGAATCTCTCCAGGACAGAAAGAGCATTTAAAAAGAATAACTTTCTCAGAATCTCATACCATTAGTAGTATTCTCCCCAGACATTTGGGAAACACTAAAACCAGACAGTCTGATTTCATGAGAATTACCAAGTCGGCCAAAGAGTTAGGAAGAGAGAGTTGAAAATAAGAAAGAATGATTCCCTTCCTAAAATGGATTAAATCCTTCTGGTTTCCTTGCTGGATCCTGTGCTGAGCAAACACTTGATCAGTGTGGGCTGACCCCAAAGGAAAGGGTAGGCTGACTAGAGCTTGCACATCAGAGGCAGCCCGGAATTTGCATTGCCACTTTTTGACTGCATGACTCGGGACAGCTTCTATATGCCCTCTGAGTTTATTTTCTATCTATTAAAAAGAATAGGCAGGAGGGACTCCTCGTAGCTTCTATACAGAACTAAACAGGCAGCGTAGGAGAAGGTGCCTGCCATATAACCAGCACCATACCCAAGAGGTATGTTTCTTTCCTTCTTCCTTGTGCCTTCCCAGCCAGAATTAATCCCTCGTTTTTGAGTTCCCTAGTCCTGCCTTGCCTGTTCTCAGAGCATTGACGAATGACACATGATCTAACTCTGAACATGCTTTCATTATGTTGACAAGCAAGGGCATTTGGCACGTTCTCCCTCCTACAAGTTGCACAAGCTGCCCAACGGCGGATCTGGATTCTGTAGTGAGACCCCTGACTGCTTCAACCCCCAC
This sequence comes from Scalopus aquaticus, assembly GCA_004024925.1. Classification (NCBI taxonomy): domain Eukaryota; kingdom Metazoa; phylum Chordata; class Mammalia; order Eulipotyphla; family Talpidae; genus Scalopus; species Scalopus aquaticus. The sequence goes on along the minus strand of PVIJ01005021.1, from coordinate 89,500 downwards.
ACCATGGCTCCCTCTTGGGACGATAGGAGCTGGAAGAGCATCATATTTTACATCTTTAATCTACACAAAGACTATGCTAGCAGCTCTAGACAATCTATATAATTTATTACTCAAGTTAACCTCTAAGGCTGAAACTTCATCCCCAATTTAGAGATGGCAAAACCAAGGCCCATACAGATTAACAGAGTTTGTAAGGAGACAGAGTAGAGTTTGCACAGAGGTGTTTTTGGTGCCACTTTCTTCTCTAACACTTAGATGACGTCTGTCTCCTTCATAATATCAATAGTCCTGCCAGAGATCAAGCCCCTGCTTCCTGGCTAATGAGCATAATTGGTCTCTGTCCTCCTCAGCACATTCTTTCATGTTTTTGCTGCAGTCTGAACGCCTCGCCCAGCTCACCCTTCTACATAGACTCATCGGGTCCATCTTTCTCAATCTCCTCACATAAATCCAACTCCCGCAATGTTTTACCACTCTCTGCTACTCTCCTTTCAACTGGTTCCAATCCTTAGGCGTCTGCTCATTAAGTGGGGTGCCAGGAGACCCTGAAGCCACACCAGCATTGAGTTGGAATAATTACCTGGTGCATCATGAAAAAGTTTCCAGCAATGGGAAATTCTGTGGGATTCCAGCAATGAGAAAGAGTCAGCTAATGGTTCAGGGTTCAAGAGAGAGCCAATGGGGAAACTTCAAGAAATCAAGAGCATGACAATTAAACAGTGGCAAGGAAAGTAGAGAGAGGTGAGCTGGCTTGGGCAGACAAGTGAAAATGAACAGAAATCTCTGCAACAACCGGGACAATCTCTGAGAAGGTGTAAGGAATAGCCTCAACACAGGCTGAGCAGAGTAGAGATGTAAAGGAGAGTGAAACCCAGATCCCTGCCTTTGGGGCACCATCCTCTGGCTCTCTAGTGACCTACACAAGAGCTTTGTCCCAAGTAGCTAAGTGAAATGGAAATGTGCTGGAAATGCCAAAACCACACCCTATTTTGAAGACATCATGGAAAAAAAAGTGAAAAAACTCACTAATATTGTTTTTACATTGATTACCAGTTAAACTGATAATACTGTAAATATATTGGACTAAATAAAATATACTACTGAAGTTAAATGTCATCTGTTTTTTACTTAGTTTTGTATGAGATTACTAAGAAATCTAAAATTATAAATGTGGCCCACCTGGTTTGTCTTTCAGGCCACACTGGTCAAATCAGCGACATGAAGGCACGGAGCTGACCTCCCACACTAGCCAAGCTAAGACCAGGTCTTTCTAGAACAATCCCCACTAGCGGAGGCCAGCCTTCCAAGTTGGGGGAACTCAGGAGTCACTCATTCACACAACTTCCATCTTCTTGAAAATACCCATTTGCTGCCAAGATTCTTTAAAACGCTTTTCTGACTATTTCCCTTAGGTATGCCTAGGTCAGAAAATGAATTCTTCATGTGTATCACCTCCCATTTTATAGCCACCCACCACCACCTCCTAGAAGTTACTACAATCTAGGTGCAAATCAGGAATGCCCATAGAAGTAGATGAATCCAACAACTGTTTATCCAGTAGATGAATCCAACCCTACTTCCCACGAGCCATTTTCCATTGTGGATAATGTCCAAATAGCAAAGCAAAGCCATGGGTGTGAGTGTGGAGAAATAGACAGGAGTTCACTGAAGGGAGGGGCAGGAGCACTGACTGCTCATTATACAGCAGACTCTCAGCTGGATGCTTAACAGATGACAGCTGACATCAGCTTTCAGCAACGCGTTGAGAAAGCTAATCTTATCCTTTTTTACAGATGGGGAAACTGAGGCCCCACAAGGCTGCACAGTTAACCCATTAACAGAGTTAATAAGAGGGCAGGGCTGGAAAGAGAGATTGTGTCTGCCTGACTTCAAAGCTCAGAGACTGTCCTTTGTAGGCAACTCCACACCGGGACTTAAGATTCTCCTTTAGATTCTGCTGCTGACTTTTGTATAAGTCATTTACTTGAGCACTTGGGGAAAGATGTCCTAAGTACCTATGTACTTGCTATTGGAGAGAAATGCAGGACTTACCTCCCCTGCTGGGAAGGTAGCCTGCCTCTGTGCCTTCAGACTGTGTCTTATCCCACAGGTTCACCCTATTTAGACACCCAAACCCATAAACTCTGACTCGGAAACCAGCCAGAGGAAGAGAGAAGGGAGAACTATTTTGGCAATTACTGCAAGAACTTTCCAAGAGCTGTTCCTGGAGCTAGGGAGTGTTGACACCAGGCTGTCAAAGAGAAAACAGGCAAGGACTCTAATTTGGAAACATTTTACAGTGTGTACTTGACAACGTACACTCAGTGGCACAAAACACCGACAGAGCCTCACACTGGTAACTGAATCTGGGCTGAATCGTGGCCTTATTGATAGAACAATGCCACCTAACAGAAGGAGGTGAGGACTAGTGATTGCTAGAGCTGCCCCTTCCTAGTCACGTGACTTTGGAGAAATCAGGCAAGAATAAGCCCTGTCCCATGGGTCATTATGAATACAAGTCCCTGCATATAACATACTTTCAATGTGGAAGACTGCTGATACCATTATCGTCATTTTTCACGGGCCATCCCATAAGATGAGACAGCTTTGTTCTGTTGCCTTCAACAAAGGTGGGTAAACTACTATTTTACCTTAGACAGGAAATAGGCAAATTGGGGAGAAATGCATGGTAATGGATAGAAACTGGAATTCCCAAGGGGAATGCAAAATGTAAAAGACATAAATAACAATAAAAATATATATTATAAAAAAAAAAAAAGAAACTGGAATTCCGGTGGTGAATAAAGTGTAGTATGTACAGATGTCGATTTATAAGACTGAAATTGATGTTATAAACCAATTTAGTTTAAAAAAAAAAACACCTAGGGTAGCACTACTCAAAAAGACATTTCTTCCCACTCACACATGGAAATGGTGGGATTTTCTTCTTTTGACTACATTTAGAATATGAGGACAACAAACCAAGACAGAAGATTGAAAATGAAGACAGGAGTCGTTAGGAAAACACACTTTATGTCAGATGGGCTTTCTCAGTGAGTCTGACCACGACCTTCCTCTCTCTCTAACACAACTGTTTCTCCCCTATTTGCCATGCTTTGAAATGATGTCTCCAATAAGACCTAATTACGTAAATAACTACAGAGTTCTAATACATGTGATTTGGAGAGGGACTAACGGGCTGAAAAGCTTGTCGACACCACGCTGGTCTGAGTGGATAGATTCTATTCTGAGGCATAGTGTGGCAGTTTGGACTGTACAGAACTCTCCACGGATGCTGAAGCTCCTTAAATCCATCATGGCTGCCAGACTGACACAGAGTACCAGGAAGTGCCCTGTCGGGCCGAGTCTATTTCTCTTCCCCTGATTGGTCAGAAAGAGCTCAGACACAGAGCTCAAGGAACTACAGAGCCAGACAACAATTTTGAGACGGATGGTGTTTTGACCCTAAGTTGCAGCTTTTTAACATGCAATATCTGCATTGAAGAGCTAGTTTCTTATAAAATGACTTTATAGGACCTGTCCCTTGTTTTTAGTACTTGGGAGAAAGATAAACAGAGGAAGGAATCAAAAAGAAATCACACTTTCATGATTATTACCTCCAAGTAGGTTTAGCCTCTTCCGTGTCATTAGTGGTCAACAGTCAAATGGGAATTCCTCCAGTGAGACCCCAGCAGCACCACTCAGCACAGTCTGGCCATAAAACGCTCAGTTTCACCATTTCTAAAATGAAGCTAAAAGCACTTACTCTTGCTATGAGGTTTTGTGGAGGAAGCCTGGCCCTTCCATTTGGGCTCCTCCCTTCCCTTCCTGAGAGCTGCAGCTGAACAAAATAAGCAATTGTGGTTGAGAGCACGGCCTTGCAGTCCAACTCTGAGGTCTGGATCCAGGTCTCATTATCTCTTAACTGTCTCCTTCGGGAAGTCGCGTCTCCTGTCCTGCTTCCTCACTGATAAGGCAATACTCAGTCAGGTATCCACCTCACAGTGTTGCCGTGAGGACTGAGGGAGATGATGTAAGTTGATGTAAGATGATATACTCTATTGGGCAGATGTAACTGGCACGTTGTCTGAAAAATAGTGAGCAGTAAATTAGTGTCCGTTCTACTATCATCTTTTATTTGATGAATGAAGCTCTGAGAAGGCCAACATGCCCTTCATGGACGCCAGTAGAGAACCAAAGCATCTGGGATGTTGTGTCCTAGGCCCCAAGGCCATGGTCCAGGAGCAGAAGCCCTTGACACAAATCCTTCTGCCTTTGAACGTTCTCATGAATGCACTTCCTCTGCTCACTCTGAATGAATAGAGGAAGAAGAATAGTAATTAGGGAAGGTTTTTTGGAGCCAGGCTAGAAAGAAGTAGGAATTTTGATAAGATGAGAAGGAACATTCTAGGCATAAGGGACCTAAAAACAGCATGAAATTCTCCAAAAGACTGAAGTATGGAGAAGCAGCGGGCAAACACCACCCCTCAGAGATCTCAGTCCCCTGCTCTGCAGGGTGATTTATTTCCTGAGGGCAATGGGCTTCCGTGGAAAGTTCTTGGGCATGGAACTGACATGCTAGAACATGAGTTCTGGCAAAGCTTCAGTTCCAAGCTTTAGAGCAGGAGTTGGAGAAGAGAGTCATGGATGAGGGTTGAACTCGCCCCAGAAGCAACTGGAGGCAGGTTCAGCAGGATTAGTTGACCAAGTTGATGTGAGAAGAGGTCAGAGAGGCCACAGTGGTAGGAGGGTTTTGCTGATTTACTGATTCGCAGAGGAAACAGGAAATGGGAACAGGTCTGGCGGGAAGAAAATCAATTACCTTGAGGTAGTATGGCTTTGAGGCACTGGTAAGGCACCCCAAAGGAATTGTCCAGCAGAGAGTTGGACAAGGAGAACAAGGTAAGCACTGGTCATATTTGAGAAATGGCTCCAGAATGTTCTTAGCACCTCACACATTACCCCATTTCATCACAAGAATAATCCTTTGAGAAAGAGAAACATCTCCTCCCACAGTGGCATTCTCAGAACTGAGTCTACTCTACACTCATCCCGCCTTCCCCTCCCTCATCTTTCTTTCTCTTCACATTTTCTTTTCACTCCTATTTCTGTCTCCTGCCTTCTTCCCACTGCTGCCTTCTATAGTTTATACTAATCAAGTCAATGGTTGTTGCTGACAATTGAGACTCTACTAGTAGGTAATAAAATCGCTACAATCACTTTTGGACTGTCCATTCTCTCTCTCATTCTTTCTCTCTCCCACTTCCCCTCCCCCCAAAATCCCACCCTCCAAGTATTATTATGTCTAAGCTAGGACAACACTACTCTGGGACCCATAAGACCTCCTCAGGGCTGCTGCAGTTATCAAAACCCATGAGATGTTGTGGATCTTACTGTATCTGGTTTTCTGCTCTGCCTCTTTGCAGATGGCCAGCACTGGCTCCTGAACAGTCCAGCCTCGTGGACAGAAGTACAGAAAGTGATTCGGGTCTACAGAACTGTCACTGTCACTACCCCGTCTGGAGGCAGTAAAGGTTGGCTCTTATTGTTGCTTTCTTTCTTATATGCTGCTCTAACAAATCACCATGAATTTAGTATCTTAAAGCTACACGAAATAATTATCTGAGAATTCTGGAGGTTAGAACTCCAGATGGTTTTCACTGAGCTAAAATCAAGGTGTTGTCAGAGCTGCATCCCTACTGGAGGCTCCAAGGAAGAATCACTTTCGCTGCCTGGTCTGTCCTGCATTCCTTGGCCCGTAGACACACCCTGCATCTTCAAAACTGACAAAGCAGTGTTTTCCATTCTCTGTGCCTCCACTTCCGCTGTCACATGGATCCTGTCTCACTCTGACCTTCCTGTCTCCCTCTTACAAAGACCCAGTATCACATCAGGCCCGACCTCAAATCCAGACACATGTCCTCATGTCAAGATCCTTATGTTAATTACATCCACAGATGCCCTTTTCCTGCTTGGGCTACAGAGATGAAGATGTGGACATCATGGTGGGGGCTGTTCCTCTGCCTGTTACGATGACTGATTACACTCAGATGGTAAATGGAACCATCTGAACAGAATCTTAGGAGGTAAAAGAGAAGTGACATAAAAACAGAACTTAAAGGGGCATCTGAATGGAGGGACAGTGGAGAAAGACAAGACAGCTGCAGAGGGCTGAGAAGACTAGGTGGAAAGCGTCTCCCAGAAGCCTTAGAAGAGAGATTCCAAAACTCTCGAGCCAAAAAACAAAGTGTTCAGGACTCAGGACAGTGAGATGCCATGTCATGTGGGGGGTACCCAGTGACCCTGGCCAGGGGACAACAGCCCAGGGGCACCTGCAGGGTGGAAGCCACTCGCCCGGTCTGCCTGGAAAGCAGTCCCTCCTCAGCATGTTGTCTTGTCTTGGCCCCTCTCGCCAATCTGGGAACTCAGCTTCCCGGGACACAGGAGCGTGCAGGTGTCACTTGAAAATAATTCGAAAAATCAGGACTTAGCCTTTGGAAAAGTTGCTTCAGACAACAAGAATAATTTAGCTCAGGGAAAAATACACTCATCAGATGAAAGGGGTGGAGACCAGGGGCGGCAGGGAGGCAAGACTCCCTCAGTACCTTCTAGAGCTGCTGCATCTGTTCTACTTTATGTGGCGTCGCTGTCACTCTCTGACACTAATGGCATGACTGTTGAATGAATATTTAATCACACCAGAGCTCTCTTCTCTGTCATGACTACAGTCCCCTGGCTCAAGCCTTTCTGAAGTAATAATTCTGCTCATCAAGCACCTGAAGCGGCGCCTCCCCTCCTCTGTGCGGGGTCTTTACTTTGGCTTCTGAGTGACAGGTGGCTGGATGGGCAGGAAGGACAACTCCCAAAGATCCCAAATGATGGAGGCCTAGATCACCCCAGGGAGGGTTTTTGAACCCCAGAAACCTCTTGGTAATTCGACCAGGCACCTGTTCACAGAGACCGCTGCCAAGCCACTCGTCTCAATTAGGCTCCTGCACAGAAATTTCTCCCTGCCACGCTCCATGACGCCCGCCAACGCCAAGCAAGGGTGTGCGCGTCCTCTGAGTGATGGCGGGAGGAGGGAGGTGGAAATGTGGCTGGGGAGAGCTTTCCTCCATCTCCACGTGGGCAAGGAATCAACAAGACACCTCTCCGTAGAAGGCAGAAAATGTCACTCACAACAGGCAGTTGGCATAGGGCTCGCCTACCCCACAGGGTGCCCCGTGCCACAGCCAGCCCGATACTGGGCTCCTCCCATCGGCAGGCACGTGGAAATAGTGGCTTAGGTAAGTACCTAAGATTCTGAGGGTGATGAACGGCAGCACCCAGGCTGAAGGCTCAAGTCTGCCAGCCCCCACAGTTGATACGGGACCCAGCTCCATGCTTCTCGTAGACTCGGAACTCAAGAACCTTAACCACGAGCCTGAGGGTTCTCCCTAACTTACCCACCCACCTTTCCAGCCTCCCACAAGGCAAGCCCAGGACTGGGTACAATGACGTTTCCTCTCCACTTTGAACACCGGTGCTTCAGGGGAATTGGTGGACACTCACACTGACCAGCTCCAGAATCCCCACTCCATCTCTCTGAAAGACAAGGGCTGTGCGCTTAGGCCGTGCATGCTGAGTGAGCCTGAGTGGAGCACAGGCTTTAAGGAGAAGTGGGTTAAGGCTCAACAAGGCAGGCACACAGCAGAGCTGCTAGCCCTACTAAATGCTATAACTCTGCTTGCTATTGAACTAATCGCTTTGCATGCATTGTCTCATTCAGTAGGTGGATGTGTGAGAGCGAGAGCGAGGAGGGACCAGGGAGTGTCCGCGCCTGTCTGGGTAAACAGCAGGCACGGAGGTACAGAGGTGGGAATGTGCAATGTGTGGAGGGAACTACATAACCTCCAAACACACTTTCAGGGTCATGTAGGTGTCAGACACTGCTGGGCAGAGGGCATGGCGGCGAACCAGAGTCCAGAAGGGAGGCCAATGGCAAACACAAACATTGCTAACATGATCACTGTGACAAGAAACAAAGCTAATGAGAAGGGCACAAGAGCATAAAGACGCCTGGGGCTCGCCTTGTCTGGGAGGGCAGGGCAAGCTTTCCTGAGACAGAATTTGTGGGCACAACACGGAGTAAGAAGTAGGGTTTCCCCTCCGGGGTACAGGGTAGATGTTAACTCAGCAGCAAATGCCTCACAGGGGCAGCTCTTGGTATCAAGCCACCAGGCATGCTGGCATGGGAGGTGGGGGAGGGAAGGGAGGCAATCAGAAGAAAGAACTAGCCTGCAACTTCCATGACAGCCAGAAGATGTGGCATCAACCAAATGAGATTCAAAGCAGAAACGGGCCAAGAACAGGCCCTCCAGGATGGCACCGGGCTCGCCAGGCGAGACGCCAGTGCCTCTTCCAGACGCCGTAACCACAGCGGAAGTGTAGCATGAATCATTTCACCTGGGCCTTACAACAAACACAAGAACAGTAGGCGGGGCCAGAACTAGCCTCAGATGACCCAGAAGGCACCTGGAGTGCCCAGCTCCTGGCATTACCACGGCGGGACAACACTTCCTCACGTGAAACCCCTGAGCACAATGGTCATTCAGCAAGGCCAGACTGAGTCCCACCTGCTACTTACCTTGCGATTAATCACAACCGCACGAAGAATACCTGTGTGGAGTTTCATTTTCATTTTTCAAAGCAGTTTCCTTTCCACTATCATTGGAGTATCTCGATACTGTGGTTTCAAACAACAAGAAAACTCAGAGGTGCTGTTTACTCAAAGTCACGCAGGAAAAACAAATGGAGGAATCAAATCACAAGTTCTTGCGGAGTATCTTTTGCTCTCTTGGCTATACCACACCATCAATTGATTCATTAATTCATCAATTTATTATACAGCAGCTCCTGTATGCCAAGTGCTGTTCCATGGGTTAGAAGTGCAATTCTGAGGGATTCACAGAGAGCAAATAATTCAGATGTTTTCTAAGCATGTGGTCAGGGCTATAACCAGGTGGGAGCAAAATGCTATCACCAGGTGGGAGCAAAACACCAAGGGCTGGGGAGGAACGGACAGCAAGGACTGAGTGGTGGGTGGAGGGAACTGGGAAGGCTCCCTAGGAGCTAGGATCTGGGCTAAGACATGATGGAGGACTTGGAGTTTTCCAGACCAACCAAACAGGGCTAATATTTGAGGCAGAAGGAACAGCAAAAATAAGGGCACAGATGTAACCAGGACTCACGCTTTTAGGGAATATGAGTAGAGGGGGTGCAGGGGAGAGAAGAGAGAGGACGCTGGAAAGGAAGGAGTTGGACTTGGAACAGAAGCAAAGACAGACACGGAGCGTTTTCGGGAAGGGAGTGGCACACCCTGCTTTGTGATCACAGAAAACTAGCCACATGGGATTTGGATTTAAAAATAGGGAAAAAGCCTGAAGGCTGAAAATTCAGGTAAATTATGAGTGGCCATGTGGAAGAAGGGCTATTGCATCTGAGAAATACAGGGCACAATTCACAGAACTTAGTGAGGTTATGAGAGAGAAGGTAAAGGATGACGTTAAATCCTCTTTTGAGAAGGTGAGAAAACAGTAGCGCCATGGAGAGAACCTCCTTTCCCTCAAAACACACACACGCACACACACACACACACACACACACGCAGGTGCGCACACGTACATACTTTACAAGGCAAGAGATATGGAACTATATTAGCACATTAACAAAGCCTACACTTGAATAACAAAGTAACTTCCCAGAATTTCACAAATGTTCTAAAATGAGTACGTATCACAATCAGAAAAAAAGTTATTTTTAAATGACTATAATGATAGCTAATTTTTGAACACTGCATCCTCACATTTTTATACAGTAAAGACATCATTATCCCATCTTACAGAGAGGGGAAAAGCACTGACTCAGAGAAATGAAGAAAACTTGTAGGTGATATACATCTACTAAGTGGCCCCTTCGTGATTTGAGCCCAGATCTGTTGGACTCCAGGGGCTACGGTTTGACTGAACACCCAACACTGCCATGAAAAGGACATAAAAATTGTGGAGTTTTTTGTTTGTTTGCTTTAAGTTTGAAACATCCAGGAAATGACTGGAGATGTCTTCTGGACAGGTTAAATTTTGGACCTGGTGGGGCTTGAGAGGACATTCTTTTTTTTTTTTTTTAAAGATTTATTTTTTATTTATACATACAAGCTGGGGTACAGGCCAGAGGCGTGGGGTGGCGAGAGGGTTCACCAGAGCCAGAGCGGGGACCAGAACAGGCAGATCAGAAATACACTGCTGAGGGGAGCAGCGGGCGAGGCAGGAGAGGTCTGCCGCGCCATGTGGGAATCTCCCCAGCCGGGCGTCGAACTTGTGTCGCCGCTGTCGACAGCTCCACAGCGCAGCGCTTAACCGCTGCGCCACCAGGGAGGCCCCGAGAGGACATTCTTGATTGGAAATGTGATTTGGGGGTATCATCCCACATGAGTGATCAATGAAAGATGGAAGGAGGAGGCCATCTGGGATGCTGTGTAGACTGCGAAGAGATGGAAACTGCCAACAGCACTCTGAGAAGTAGAGGGTGATGCGGGCAGCCTGGCAGTCAAAGGGGAGAAGTTCCGCACACTAAAAGGGAGTGGCCTTTGGGTGGAATCTAGTGATGACCTGACAAAGAATGTTTAGTAGCATAAGCCAGACTGTACTGAGTAAATGTCGAAAGCATGGACAGTCCTTTCAAGGCTTGACCAGGAATAGGTGAGGGAAACATTGGTAGTTTGCCAAAATGGTGGAGATGAGAGAAGGGTTCTTCCCTTACAGAAAGCTTCGCTATGTTTGTAGGGTGAAGGGAAGGAGTAAACCAGACAGAAGAGTCAGGAAAGAGGAGAGGCTAGTCAGGAGACAGGAAATAGGAAGGAGTGGAGCCCCCCAGAGGTGAGAGGTGCTCCGAAGGGCTTCTCAAACATGATCACTTGATATTCCAGGGATAGTTTCTATTGCTGCAGCACAAAGCACTCCTGCTTCTATGGGTCAGGATTCTGACAGTTGGGGTGATATTTAGGACAACTCCTCTAGCCCTGGGTGACTCAAATGGGGGGGGGGGGCCAGAATCATTTAAGAGTTTGACCACACAGGTGGCTGACACCTGGGGGCTGGGCTGCACTGAGGCAGAGGCGGGGCTCAGCCTGGGCGGTTCACGGAGCATCATAGCTCCATGTTACTGGGCCTTCCCAAAGCACAGTGACCCGGTTCAAAGAGGAGCTAGTAATCCTCTGGGCAGCAACACTCCTAATTTGGTGGGGAGGGAAAACACTAAGTAAAGCTCAGAAAGGCTAACACACAGCATCATTTCCACTCATTTAAAAAATACATTCACAAGAGGTTAGGAAAATGTCTGGAAAGACACACTCAGATCTCAAAGCAGTTGTCTTTGAATAGTGTGATTTTTATCTTCTGCTAGATTATCTGTTTTACTTTTATTTTTCAACAATGATTCTGCAACGATCATGCATTGAAAGTTTTGTTTGTTTGTTTTTAAATCAGGCTTTCTCAAGGCAGCTTCAGAACCCTTGTACATGCTGTTTTCGGGGCAAACCCAGCGATGGACGCTCCTAGATGGAAACAGAAAGCAAACACCTGCCAGGCACGTACTGAGGCTTTCATCCTTGGCACCACCTTGTCTGAGAGATGAAGTTCCCACACTGCTGGGCTGAATCAGACATCGCACTGGCATTGGCTGAGAAGATCCTGTGTGTGCTGCCTGACAGCTGGGGGCATGCAGAGACCTAGACACCATGAAATCTCTCCGGGTAGTTGGGCAAAAACCCCGGGTCAAAACCCTGCCTGCCTCCCTTAACACAACAATCTCCAATCTGGGCAAAGTGCTCCTTTCTTGTTCTGAAACACCTCCAAGATGTTCATAAACCAACTCCTACTTTAAACATACTAAGGTCATCTTGGAACATAACAGAATCCCCCAGGAAATCACTTCTCTCACTTACACAGCTTTAAATTGAGGTTTTTTATTTCATGGAAATGGAAGGATTTGAATGTAATTTTTAAACAGCAGGTTTGGGACTTGCTTTAAGAACACATAAACAACAGGTAGGTTCAAGTTCAACTCACCTTTCCTAAGAACGGTGCCTGGCGCTATGCCTAGTTCTTCACTATAAACATGAACTTCAGTCTTTCCAGTGTTCACCTGCCTCCTTCTGCCAATCCATAACCAGGCGGGGCAAGCAAGGTTGTCTGAACTCACCTGCCGAGGTCACCCAGGATCGGGCTGGCCGTGGCAGTGGGCATGATTGTGCCCCATGGTTGGTGACAAGTCGGGAGAGCAACTAGTTGAGTGGCTTTGGACTGGCCCTCCATTTTGCCCCATGAGATGAGCAGAGGGTGAGGAGGCAGATCGGGTCAGCTCTGAGACCCTCAGCTCTGAAGTTCTGTGTGTCTTCCCAGCACAGATGTCAACACATCTCTTGTTACATCAGAGCCGCCCTTCATCTGTCACCAGACAGCCACACACCCACAAATTACCCACTGGGAGACACACAAACACACCTACAAACACACCTCCACACACACATCCTGAGCCCACACCCAGGCAGCAAACAGCCCCGCCCAGGCTCACACTCCAGGCGAAGCCACCTGCACCTGTGCCAGACCCCAAAGGCCCTGCCCTCAGCTCTCAGGGCAGTTTCAGGGTCGTATTCCCTCCACTGAAACGTCCTTGTCTTAAAAAGGTGTAAGCCCCTCTATTCTCGCCGCCTTGCTCTCTGGAGTCCAGCCCTGTTTGTTGCAGTTATACTGAACGATACAGGTGAGTCTCACTGATTGTTTTTACAGTTTGTTTTTACAGCTACACTTTTTTTTCATTGAAGTAACATTGCCCAATAATGTTATATAAGTTTATATTATATATGGATTTGGCATTTTTTTAAAGATTTATTTATTTATGCACACAAGCTAGGGTACAGGCCAGAGGCGTGGGGCGGCGAGAGGGTTCACCAGAGACAGAGTGGGGAGCAGAACAGGCAGATCAGAGGTACACTGCTGAGGGGAGCAGCGGGCGAGGCAGGAGAGGTCTGCCGCACCATGTGGGATTCTCCCCGGCTGGGTGTCGAACTCACATCGCGCTGCCGACAGCTCCACAGCACAGCGCTCAACCACTGTGCCACCAGGGAGGCCCTGGATTTGGCATTTTATAAGACAAGTTTCAGGCACTCGTCACTGAGAATCAACATGTGAGTCTAGTACGTCAGAGACTGGGTCCCGCTCGCCGTGGTTGCCTGTTTCTCTGCAGAGTCCATGGGCTGCAGTGCCAGGGAGGAAAGAGCTGTGAACCTTTGCACCGAGCATTTTATCTCCAGCAACCAGTAACAAGCCTGGTGTCTCTGAGACCTCTCCCACCCAGAGGCGGGCTCTGCGGACCCTGCCTTCCAGTCTGGCAGATGCCACGCTTATCACTCCTAGATGACAGAGAGGAAGCTGAGTTTCAGAGAGGTGAAGCAACTTGCTCAAGATCACTCAGCCTGAATCTACTATCTGGTCTTACGGAAAGCCAATCCCTGTTCTCCAGAACAAAGGTAAATTTCTGACATCCCCTCAAAGGCCCTAAGGCCCCATTTGTTGCTGAAGTCAGATACAGAGTCACCAACTTGTCCGAGTTGGTCTAGAACTCGCCTTTTTTTTCCCACAGAACCCACCAGTCCTAGGTAAACTGGGGTGACAGTCACCCTGATTCAGGCAGCACAGACTCCAGGCCACGGTCAAGCCTACCCCTCTGGATCCCACCTAAGTGTAGTACTGTCCACTGCTAACAGACAGGGAATCCGAGACCCCGGGCACGAGAAGGCAGCCTCTCCTCCCCCAAGTTCCTGCTGCAGAGCTAGTCCAGGACAAGGCTTCCCTGCTAATGGCTTCACTGGACTTTGCAGCCGGGCTAGTACAATGGTCCTTATCAATCCTCCACCTTAGGGCGCCAGGAAAAGTTCCTAGAGGAAACGATAATGACACCCTGTCTCGTTCTTGCAGTCCCAGTCGGGAGAGACACTAGCCTCCTGCCTTCGTCACCGAGCAGAAAGCAGGTGGTGGCAGCGACTACTGTTAGGTCGTGCCTTGGCAAGTCGCATTTTAATACTGAAATAGCTGAAAGTCTTGGGTCTTTCTGGCTTTTTTCAGCCATTTAATGTTCATGTTCTCAGGGTGTGGGTGAGAGGAATGGTGTGGGTGTGACTCTGGGTGACGTGTATGTACGAGACTGATACAAATTTGTTTTCAAAACACAACTTTTATCAGCTTAATAGTCGACCTCAGGGTGCCCTCACCATAGGGATTTGCTCCTTGATGTACAGAGGACCTAAGGAAATGAGATTGTATGGACAAGCCATCTGCTAGCAAAATTACCTGACATCGCACCAGAGGGCCAGGCAAGCTGAGACACCGAGGGGAGCAGCAGCCAGTGCGCCTCTCCCTGTGGGGCGAGCCGGGGAGACTGGGGCTGCACGAACAGAACCAAGCACAGAGCCTCTTGTCTTCTTCCAGCCTCAGGTGCTGTGCTCTCAAGACCAGGAATTCTCAAAATATGAGTTCAGCTCCCACAGGCCCAGTAACGGATAAAAGGCTAGGGCGGATCACCAAACTATAGCCTGCTGGCCAAATCTGACTGTCACCTATTTTGGTACAGTCCACAAGATTAGAATGGCTTTTCCATTTTTAAAAGGTTGGAAAAATTAAAAGAATAATAATATTTTGTGACATAATAGTTTTGAATTTAAATCTCCATTGGTAAAATGTTATGAGAATAGATCCAAGGTCATTTGTTTCTTGTTTTGTCTATGGTTGCTTCCTCACTTTACAGATGAAGAAACTGGGGTCCAGAGAGATGAAATAGTTAAATGAACCCAACATCACAGAGGTTTGTAAGAGGCAAGGTTAAGATTTAAGTGCAGAGCTACTTATCAAAAAAAATGGCATCACTCCAATCAGTAGCCATCTTGAAAGAGGCAAAGAAATGGGGGCCTGGGTGAGAGGCTGAGTTTGGGGAAAATTTGGATGAGCGATCCGAACACAAGACTGCACTCAGATCACAGTTCATGGTGATCAATGGCTCGCAAAGAACGATGCACACACAGGAGACCAAAACTTAATAGCAGTGGGATGAGATGAAGGATGAGATGGAGGATATGGGAGAATCTTCCCAAGATCATCAGACAGTCAGAGTAGGTTGTAGTAACCACCATAACATCAACCCCCAGCGATGAGAGTCGGGTACCTCCCACAAGAGATGGCACCAGGGGGCTTTTCCCTGCAGGCCAAGAGCCCCGGCTGGTGGATTCCAGTCCCACGGGCAGCCTTGAGCAAGGCACAAAGAGTCTGGGAGATGGAGACCAAACTGAGACTGAATGTACCATCCCTTATCCCCCCAAATTTCCAGAAGACAAAAAATTATTATTTAACCAATGAAATAATACACAAGATCAATGACGTGTGTAAAAGTGCGATCTGCTTAAACGTGGGCACAAACATCGAGAGGAGGACCCAGCCGTAGAGTCTGATGTTTGCAGAGAAGGTCCGAGTGCTGCAGACCAACTTCCTCCGTGCTGAGGGTGCATCCTTCCGAGCAGAAAACCAGAGACAGGAGCACAGACGGGGGGACTGTGAGAAGATGCCCAAACTCAGAGGGACACCCACTGTGCTCTGGCCCCTGTGTGCACCCTCAGCGCTGGCCCTGATGATAGACACAAGGCTGGGCCCTGGTGAGGAAATGGTGGCTCAGAGTGATCAAGCACCCTACATCGTGCAGCAAGGTAGAACGGGGGGGTGCTCTAGGTGCTCCGCTCTTGGAGGAAAGCAAAGTTGGGTAACTATGGGGAGCATTTCTTGCTCCCAGAACAACGGAACTCCTCTCTGGCTGGCTGGTAGGGCCAAATCGCGCCTCCTGGGAGAATGTCCTCAGTCGCCTTGTCAAGCGCCAAAGGCTGAAACCAGATTATGGGTGGGAAGCTGCTGCCTCGGGAAGTTTACGCGCAACAGATGCAGATAAGAGGGCCATAATTACCATCAGATGGCCCAGATTCTTCCCTGGGGTCAAATGCCATCACACGTGTCTTTTTGATACAGTCTTGAGGCGCTGATAATATGCGCCTTAACATCTGGGCAGGGCACTTTTCATCTCCTCTGGGAGTCACAGTCATCTCAGGATGAAATGGGCCGCAGGGAAGGGTTTGCAGCTCACTCACAACTCCAAAAGGTTCCCGAAAGATAAGCCCACGCCTTGTGCAAAGTTATGACAGGAAGCCCCACTGGCCCTGGTGATAAGTTGTCCAACCCCACAGCCAGGGGTTGACAATTGTTTGGCAAAGGCGTGGTGTCCGCTGCTTCAACTGTGACTTTGGACCAAGGAGCTGTAACAGACATGCGCGCCTCAGGCCAGCAGCAACACTCAGGCGGCAGGGCCGGGCCGAGATTGCCGCAGGAGGGAATGGATGCTCTGAGCAGCCTCCTTGCTGTGAGTGGCAGTCAAGAGGTGACAACCCTGAACACGTCTCAAAGAGGGGGGCACACTGGATGGGCCACAGGGGCATCTGGGTGGGGGCAGTGTGAATCACTCTGGGCTCTAGAACCAGACATCTGGTGATCTCGATGCCCTGTGACCCCAAATATCTGGTCACGTGTCTAATCATCTCAAGAAACACCTGGGCACATACTCACAGGACAGCTTGGAGACGTCTGTCTCCTCGCATGAGGAGGGGGTGCCCCTGGCCACCCCCATCTGACATAAGCAATGCCTTGCCTGTTTCTACAAGGTCACCCTCGCCGATGTCAGCTTTCTGTCCAACGCTCCAAGATTACTGAACTGCTAGGCTCCACACACACACACACACACACACACACACACACACACACACAGTGTGCTGTTTCAGCTCCCTAGGCCTTTGCACAGGCTGCACCCGCTGCCCAAAATCCTGCTTCTCTCCAGCCCTCCGACCTACTCCCTACTCTTCCTTCCCAGGAGGCACTTCCTTGATGCACCCCGCACTCTAGGTTGGCGTATCAGAATGTCTCCTCCTACCTTTCTTCTGCTCCTCCTTCATAACTTGCCTCGGGCACCATCTCTACACCAACCATTTCTTGAGCCTCCTGGGCAGTGTGTATGCCTCTTCTGGGCTCTCCGTACTTCTCTGATAGGAGCTAAACTGCTTGGAGTCCGTCTCCACCACCCTGGAAGCCGGAGAGAGCAGAGGCCCGTCTGGCCCATTTCGGCGGCTGCCCATCGGGTGCACGGCACCAGGAGGGTGCACTTCAGCAAACAGTGTGAAGATGAGCAGACGCTGTGGGTCAGGCCCACGGAGTCCCGGCAGGAGCTCGCCACATGCATCTGTCCCACAACTGCCTCTGCACGCCTGTGTGGACCAGGCCCCATATGACCTAGTGACCCAGGGAACAGGGCAGAGAGCAAAGCAGCCTGCCTCTGCCCCTGGAGCTTTTGTGCAGGGCCCCACAAGCCTGCACCGCCAACTAGTCCATGGCAGTGAGGTGATGTCACCGAGGCACGGGGCCAGGATTAGGACCAGGCACGTGAGGCACAAACCCTGGATGCAAAAAATAAAAATGGCAAAAAGATAGAGACTTTATGGCGATGCTTTTTTTAATTCTACTGGATTTTTAGTGTGACCTTAATGTGGTATAGACACATGTTGGTTATCAATGGTCCAACACCTGTAACTTATATAATGTTACAAGGCAATGTTATTTCCATAAAAAAAGATAATTTTTTTTAATATTCCAATTCAGAATGTGTAAAACTTCACTCAAAAAACTGCACCTTCCAGTTCAAAGATTTGTCAAAATGAATGCGAAAACAGTCCTGCTATACAAGATGCCCCACACTTAAAGACCCATGTAGGGCTAAGCCATATTGGAGCCTAAGGCAAAAGGAAAATGTGTGCCCTCAGATACACGCTTTTGCATATTTTACTGTCTTCCCCAGAACATGAAAGTAGTTGGAAAATATTGAAATTTTTTAAAATGGATATATTAAAGTTCACAGCATTATTTTATGTTCAAATACTTTGTCCAAAATAGAATTTATTATCATATTATTTCAGCATAAGTTCATTTCAAAAGCATTTAAGGTTATCACCTGGTCACAAGAAATTGTCAGCCATGGTGATGCTGTCCAGTGAAAACAAGGTAAGAAAGCAGCGGCCTTGGACACATTCCTGAGGGCAGTCACAAGGGCAGGAGCACACATTTTCCTTGTGCCTCAGTGGCCAGCTGGGTTCAGCACAAAACAGGTCTCCACTTAAGGACATGGAACTATTTTGCATTAATTTTAAGTGTTCCATAAAAATACTATTTATTGGGGGCCTCCCTGGTGACACAAGGGGTTAAGTCTCAGCACTATGAGGCTATCGACAGCCACTGCAGCACGCGTTCAATCTCCAGCCAGGGAGCTTCCCACATAGCGCAGCAGACCTCTCCTGTCTTGCCCACTGCTCCCCTCAGCAGTGTATTTCAGTAGATCTGCTTTTTCTGCTCCCCACTCTGTCTCTGGTGAATCCTCTCACACCTACCCACCCCCTGCACCTCTGCCCTACATCCCAGCTCTTGTATGCAGAAATAAATAAAAATAACTCTTTTTTAAAAAAAAAAGTAGGAGCCAAAGTAAGCTACTTTTTCAAAGTAACACACTTAGATGATAAACAATCAGATTAGGTAGGTGGATGGATGGACGGACGATAGAGAAATACAGATAGGAAGGTCGGTAGGTAGGTAGGTAGATATGATGGACGGATGGACAGAGAGAGAGAGAGAGAGAGAGAGAGAGAGAGAGAGAAACAATAGATAAAAGTAGAGACAGAATGTGACCCCAGGAAATCTCATTCCCATTCCATTTGGAAACCCTTCTGTTTTCTTGCTCAGAAAGAAGTCACTTTGTCTGGAGTGGAGAGAGCCCGCAGGAGGCCCAGCGACGGGAAGAGCCATATCCAGAAGCTCAGCCTTGCGAAGACCCAGCAGAACTTCGAAGCCCGCAGGGGAGTGCGCGGTGTCAAAGCTGTTCTCTTAGCCTCTTTGCTCCCACCCCCATCTTCACACTTGCCCTGTGTCTTTGAAATCTGGAAGCCCTCTGCTGAGGCAGAGGAGATACAGGAGTGTGTCGGTGTAATTTACTTCGTAATTCAAACGTACCAGCCAAGCCAGAGTGGATTCCTCACACTGTCATGTAAACCTGCCCACACGGCTTTGGGGACAGGGGACCTGCCCAAACAGGGGCCTGGGCACCCCGTCGCTGACGACACCCCTGCACTGCGAGCGCATGGCAATGCAGCGGCTAAGGGCAGAGACTCTGGCATCAGACAGTTTCCATCTTGGAGCTGTGGCCCCGAATGAATGTCTTCAAACCCCTACACTGCAGTTTGCTGTGGGCTGGGCACCCCTAGCAGTGTGCCTCCGGCTCCCCCCTGCCCCTGCTCCCAGCCGTCACCCCTTCTCCCCTCCCAGCCCCGTGCCCTAGTCGGGAGCAGCTTAAGGAAGCATTTATGTGTCAGATACAAAGTGGGTTCCAGTCCTCTGAGAGCCGGTCTTATTTTTAGCAGTCCCCCAGCCTCCCGCACGCCCCTCCCGAGGTCCGTGGCTGCCAAGTCTTTTCAGCGGGCACAGGAACATGCCCAGATACAAGTGGGCCACGTACTCGGAGTTCCGTTACCTAAATATGTGCAGCGCCTGGTCAGCAAATCCAACCATCCAGCCTTCCCTCCGTGAACTTGCTCTTTCTCCCCACCACTCAACCCCTTTCTTTTCCTGTTTTTGGTCCCTGGCCAAGAACAAGCCTTCCCATTTCCCTATAAACCAGCAGGGAGACGCTCCCCCTCCAAATACAGAGACGCTGGGGGTTGCGGAACCATATTAGGCAATTGAGCTCGGCTACTCTCCTGCTGGGCAAGGAAAGATGAAGGGAGGAAACAGAAAGATAACTTTAGAGATAACAATTTGCTAATAACCTACTAGTAGGTTTTTATCAGTGCCCTGAACCCACACAGCTTGATGGTTCTGGCTGAACGAGGGCAACGGAGAGCTGACATGGCTGAGCCCAGAATCCAACAACCACAGCCGGGCTGCCGTCCTGCAGCCGGAGTGGGCACTGGCTCCAGAGAGCTGCTACACTTGCATCCAATCCCTTGGCCAAGTGGCTCCATGTTGCTCCCTCATCTACAAAAGGGGATCATGAATGGCGCCGTCCCCGCAGGTTTCCGGGGAATTGCCATGAGGCTTGTCACTGAGCACAGCGTCGCACACCATCAGCTCCCCGGAAGGTGCCCAAGGTGCTCTTTCTCTCTCTGACATCCACCTGCGTAGAAATCCTGCAAGCTCACTCCAGGAAATGGGAGGCCCCGCAGGGCCAGCTTGCACTCATTGCTCCTCATTGGGGCACCCCCAGCATCACAGCACCCACCCGATATTAGCTGGAAATGCACAGGCCAGCTGCTATTACCTTGTTTCACAGATCACAACCGTCAGCCTCTGAGACGAAGGCAACCCAGGTGCCCACCCACCTGTTCACGAAGCTCAGGCTCTCCTGAGCTGCCTTACAAAAACCATTTGAAAACCAGGTAAAGGCGGCACAGGTGTTAATCTGAGAGGTGAGGAGGGAAGCCTCTCCCTCCAGCAGAATAAGTCCAAGCAGGTGCCAAGTGGTACCCTCTAGTCCTTTGGAACGTTGTGGCTGTTGGCTCATCTGTTCATTCATTCCCTCACTGGCTCCTCAATGATTATTGCAAACCTTGGCACAGGGGAGACAGAATATAAGAAGACATGAGCTCTGCCTTCTTGAGCATCCACCAACAGTGTAGTGTGAAGTGTGGAATAGCATTATGTATTTAAAAATGTACATACCTAAATTAAAAAGTACTTTATTGCTTAAAAAATACTACCCCATCATCTGAGCTATTGGAAAAATGGCACCTACAGACCTACAGGATGAAGGATTGTTACAAACCTTCGATTTGTAAAAAGCACAGTATCTGTATAGGACAATAAAGGGAAGTGCAATAAAATGAGGTGTGCCTGTATATGTTATTCAGCAATAACAGGAATGAAGTATCGATACATACTATAAAGTATATGAACCTTGAAAACATCAGGCTAAGATCAAAATCTATAAAATCATTAACTCAAAGACTTACAGCACCCGATGTTTATTGCAGCTCTATTCATAATAACTAAGATATGGAAACAACCTAAGTGCCCATAGATAAGTGATTGGATAAAGATGTTGTGTATAAACACAACGGATTACTTCTCAGCTGTTTAAAAAAGGTGAGATTTTGCAATTGCAGGAAAATGGAAGGAACTTGATAGGATCGTGCAAAGTGAAATGTCACAAGGAGAAAGACAAATATTTGGAGATTTCACCTATATGTGAACTAGCAGGAAATAAAGCAGGTGAATGGAGAAAACAAAACAAAACAAAAATAAACCAGTCAACTTTGACATTAGAATTGAGGTTACTGGAGCGGAAGAGGGTGAGGGAGTGGGAATGATGGCGGAGCACGGTTCAATGGTTCATGGCGTTTTAATTTTAAAAAAGGAAAACAAAACATTAGGCTAAGAGAAACAAGCCAGACACAGAGATCACATATTTTAGGACTCCACTCACATGAACTTTCCAGAATAGGTAAGTCCGTGGACAGAACACAGAGGAGAGGTTATCAAGATGGGAGGGAGGAATTAAAAGCAAAGTCTTCCTGGGCACAGAGTTTAATTTGGGGAAAGGAAAATGCTCTGTAGAGGCTGCGCTACATGGTGAATGTGCTAAACGTTGCTGGATCACTCACTTTCACTTGGTTTTTCCATATTAAGTGAATGACACCTCAATTTTTTTTAAACCAAGCTTTCCCAGTCTTGGGCAGGTCGCCATCATCAAGTCATATTGAAATTAGCCCCAGAAACCAGACCTCTAAACAGGAGCCCAGGAGGAACACAGGAGATAGTCCCTACCCTATGGGATTAGAACACCCCGTGCTTCTAAGCTCTGGAACCAGGTCCCCTGCTAGGAATTTGTGCTCACCAAGTGCGATCACTGTGCAAGTATTCAAAATCTCTGAGCCTTGTCAATGAAATGGGAGGAAGGCCGGTGCCAACCTCAGAGGTGAAGGAGATGCATTTGTTTCCTAGGGCTGAGTATCAAGTTCCCAGACAGCATGGCTAAGAACAACAGAAATCCATTCCATCATGTTTCCAGAAAGCAGAGTATCGCCAGGGCTGTGCTACCTACAAAAGCTATAGGGGAATTTCCTTCTGTGGCTCGTGCAGCTTCTGGGGGTTCCGGGTGCCCTTTGGCTTGTGGGTGCATCACTCTAACTTTGTCTTCATGTGACCTTCCCCTCCCCCCGTCTCCAGTTGCCTCTGCCTTTCTCTTTACAAGCACATTTGCTACTGGATATAGTGTCAGATGGATAATCCAGGGTGATCTCTCAAGATCCTTCCTTTAATCCCATCTGCAAAGACCCTTTTTCCAAATAAGGTCACATTCATAGTTCTGGGAACGATAAATGAGCATCTTTTGTGGAGACTACCATTCAGCTTTCCAAGGGGGGTAATCCAGGTGAAGTGCCGTGGAGGCTTCGTTATATGTCAGGTGTTTTATTATCACTGTCGCTGTCACCACAGTCATTATTGTTCCCCGAGCCACACCTCAGCCACTCGCTGGGATGACGGCAGCATCTAACCGAAATCTCAAACTCACTGGGGCTCCTTCCACACAACAAATACTCTGCCTCCTTTGGAGAAGGCTGGAGTTCTCGTGTCCCCCATTTCCTCAATCCCCCTACCTCACTGCAACTTCAGTGGATTTTGTACTCTCCCCCCTCACCACCCCAACAATGTGCTGCCTCCCATCTGGGTCCCACACCCGTTCCAACCTTATAGCTGGGGTCCTGATCCTGCTTCGTCCTGCACTGCCCAGGTGCCCCTATAGAGCTGACCCCCTGAGCCCCACAGCCTCCTCTGCCCCTCCCTTCCATTTGGGTTTCCACTTCCTCCTGGGTGCAGCTGAGGGAGCAGCAAGCCTCCAGTCCTCAGTTAGGAAGGCCCCGGCTCAATCCCCAAACCTATTCGATCCGAATTTCTTGGGAGTAGAACAGAAGCATTGACCTTCCTTTTTGGTTCCTCAACACTCCAATGGGCAGTCAAGCTCAAGGATGCCTACCTGGGGCTCGAACACTCACGCGTGGCATTACCACGTCTCCAGCCGCCAAAGAGCCCAAGATTGCTGTGGTCCAGTTCACACTGGGTAATGGAAAATGCTAAACCAGAAAGAGATACAATGCGGAAGACCGGGGTTTGGGTGACAGGCTCAGGACCAGCCCTTGCTGCTTGCTAAGTTGTGTGGCCTTGACCATGTCCTTGAACCTCTCAGAGCTCTGACTTCTTATGTTTAAAATTGGAAATACTAAGACTTATCTCATCCATCTCGTGTGCACATACAACGGACACTAACAGCTAGTAGAATGGCAACCTCCAGCATAATAGAAATAATCAAAACCCTTCTCCTTCTCTTCCTCCTGGAATTTGCCAGAAGTTCAAATCCAGACCAGACACCATTGGTACTTTCTACCAATGCCTCCTGGGACTTAAAAAAGGGTTGTCTGACTTAGATTAGGGAAAGTTCCGGAAATCCACTCCCGGATGATTAAAATAGGGCCAAGCAGCTCAATCTTCCCGAGGACACCAGAGTCCCTGCTCTCGATCTTGCAGTGTTTTCTCTATTGTCTCCATGAGAAACCAGATGCCAGAGCCCGCTAGCCAGGAAAGCACAAATTCCGTCTCCAAATGGTGCCAGGACTGCCTAGCTGCATTTTGCCTTCCCCACAAACACCCCCTAGAATCCTGCCTCCAAACAAACACTCAAACAAAACCCCTTTCTCTGCACTTTCTATCATTTCATTCTTATCATAGCAATTTGCAAATGATCCCATTGCTGTTCTCCTCCCAAGAGATAGTAAAGCAGAGGCAGTTTTTATTAACCTTTCCCAATCTTTTTTCCCCAGTTCCCAGCAAAGCCAGACTCATTCATTCTTTTGTTTAGTCAGTCAACGTGTACTGAGCACCTGCTATGTGCCAGGCACCCAGCTTCACCCTTGCTACAAGCACAGTGCCTGGCACACACAAGACAACCCACCAAACAAGTGTTCAGTGAATGAAACTTAATCAGAGCCCAGCCACACTAACCAACTGGTTTCCAGATGTCAACAAATTCCTCTGAGCCACCATGGTCTGCCCTGTCCTGAGCAGTGTATAATCCATAGGGATGTTCACATCGGTACCTTAAATCTCATGAAAGGTGTCTTAGGGTTCACTTTCTCCATCAGATCGCAACGGCAGATCCCCCAGTGATTCTGCTGTCCGCAAGGTTGAAAACCACTCATCTAGTCCAACCCAAAACGCATGTCCCAACTATGGTTCCCCACTGCCTTTTTAATAAAGTCCCCGATGCCTTGCACGGTCCACAATGCTCTACATGGTGTGGCCCTCGCCTGCCCTGATCCCCTCCCCAACACTCCCCTCACCAGCCCAGTCTCACTGGCTGCCCCCCAGCGCGGGAACGCACCAACCCAGGCTCTGCTCTCGCTGCTCTTCTGATATCTCTCTGGACTTGCACACAGGTGATCTCTTTGGAGAGTCCTTCTCTGAAGAGGCACACAATACAAAGTAAAATCTACTCCATGAAAAACATACACACATGCAATGCGCATGTGCACACATACAACATGTGTGCAGCATCGCTGTATGCACATGCAACTTGTGTACACATAACACATGCACCTATGTACTACCGCATGGATGCAATGCAGGCGTGTGTGTGACCGTGTGATGTGCATGCATGTGTGTGCAGCATATGTGTGCACATTCACATGTACCTGTGCACACACACACGTACACACCTATAGACACAGGCTGCCTGCACAAGCACACACAGTTGTTCCTGTGTGTCCCTTCTCTGCTGTGTTTAGGAGCCTGCCCCCGTCACCAGGTACAACTACCTTTGAGCCTATTCTCTTCTCTCTTGACTGTCTCCACCAGTAAAATGGAAATTCCAGGAAAGCAGAGATCTTGTCTTTTTCACCCACTGCAAGCGTGAGCCTCTATGTAGAAGAAACTTATAGCTACTAGTCCAGTGAATATCTCCAGCTGGTGAAGGGGAACCTCGAGGCCCTGATTGTAGTGACGGGGGGAGGTGTCTCTTCCGCCGTGGGGGATCTCTTGCCATCGTTGGCCAGCTGAGACTGTTGGCAAACAGTCTTCCCAGTGCCAAGCTGACGCCTGCCTCCAGCCTCCCACCACTGCCCCAAACAAGGCTGGCTCTCCTGCCACCTGACAGCCCTTCAAATATTTGAAGACTGTTAAGTCTCCTGCCGTCTTCCACTGTCCAGGTGAGTGGCTTCCGGGAGAGGTAGTCAAGAAACCGGCCGTGTTTGTTTGTCTTTGCGCCCATAAAACACCTCAGCTTCCTGAACCTGTACACAGTCTGTGTTTTTATTTTCCAGAACAGCTGTCAATGCACTTCCAGGGTGGGGCTGCACCTTCCCGTCTCCGAGCTGTCACGGGAAGGGTCCACGTGTCCTCTTTACGGGCCCCCAAGGAATACACTTCTGGCCATACCAGTTTCTGGGGGAGGATCTTGGAAGCTTCTCAGAGAATAAAAGAGAGAGGGGCATGGGGGTGTGGGTAGGAAGTCCCTACAGAAGCCCACTACCGTGTGTCATAAAAGGGGCACAGAGGGGCCTCCCTGGTGGCGCAGCGGGTTAAGGGCAGCACTGTGGAGCTGCCGGTGGCTGCAGCGCAAGTTCGGTGCCCAGCCAGGGAGATTCCCACATAGCGCAGCAGACGTCTCCTGCCTCGCCCGCTGCTCCCCTCAGCAGTGTATTTCCCTCGATCTGCCTGTTCTGCTCCCCACTCTGTCTCTGGTGAACCCTCTCACCGCCCCACACCTCTGGCCTGTACCCCAGCTTGTATGCAAAAATAAATGTCTTTAAAAAAAATAAAAGGGGCACAGAATTTCTTTCAAATTCGACCTCCATTCTCTTCCCCGTCCTCCCCTACCCCTTTTCTGAAACAGCACACACTCCGAACCACCACCCCAACCCACCAGCTTTCTCTCCACTTCCAGTGCTTTATTTTCTTCACAACCCTGGGCTCCATTTACCTCCTTAGTCACAAGTTCGCTGTCCCTGCCTCCGACTAGAAGGGAAGCTCCACGGGGGCAGGAACCAGCCTGTCTTAGGAAGGGGTGTGGGGTCCCCCCAGCCTGTGTGTGCCTGGTGCAATGCCAGGGTTTGAGACCAATGAAGAATGAATGAAGGAAAGGTCGTGGGGACAAACAGGTGACCCTGGGCCCATTTCCTCCTCTGCAGACAAGCAGGGGTCATCACCCCTTCGCCCCCCCCACTGTCGTGGGGGTCACGCTGTGGTAAGGACGGTGTCTGCGGAAGCAGGTCCCCAGCTGGGCCGCCATCGAATGTTCATGGCCTTGTGCCCTACGCAGATACAAGCTGCTTCCATGAGCAGAAAAGGCAGCGGCTGCCCCTTGGGTGTGATTTGAAGGACCTGGTTGCCTCAAAAGTGTCTCCCTCATTGTTCTACTGTCTGCAAATTCCACCGTTGGACGTTCCTTTCGGTCCAACAGGAATGTGCCCCCCGGTTCACGGAGATAGAGGAGGAGAAGATAGCTCCTTCCCCTTCATGTCGCTCCTTTTCTTTCAGCCCCGAGTCTTGCTAATTTTTACCACACTTCAGAGGCCTGAGCCTGGATTACTTTCACTGCCAAATTTTGTGTCGATGGAGGGATGGATTTTGCTATCACCAGCCTATCTTCCTGGCCTGGCGAGGACTAGGGAGGCTTTTTCCATCTCTCAGTTCTCTCCCAGCACACATCCCATAGGGGAACCTCACCGCACAAGTGTTTCCTGCCTCAGTCTGGCCAAGGAAATCTGGACTCCAAAGAAGAGACTCAGGCAAGGCTTTGGCCCAGATGGGTCTGGCGGGATTATCGCTGTCTGGAAGCAGAGGCGGCGTCCTCTGTGCCTTTAGGAGTGACGGGAAGGAGTGAGTGTGGGAGAAGCATTATACTCACGCCCCACAGTGACATCGACCTAGGCCTGCCAGCCCCCCACACTCCTGCCCAGAGCAGCTGACCCTCAAGACCCAGTCACTGATTAGACAAGCAGGGCTCGGCCTCCACCCTGAACGCAGGGAAATGATGACCAGCCCCCAAGACCTCAGAGCCAATGAGAGAAACTAAGGAAAGCCAGGCAGGGTGAAGAACGCCATTCTGACCCAGCGTACGGGGTGCTTGGTGGAGGAGAATGGAAGAGGACCATTTCATAAGGTCTTGAGAGGTTAAGTGAGTCTTGAAGAACAAGGGTGAGTGAACCCAGGACAAAAGGGGAGTAGGACACCCAGGGAAGATGGGGTCAGCATTTTCTGGGTCATGAGGAGACTGGTTTGGCTGGACAGAAAGGGGGACTGTAAGGCAATGGCCCAGAAGGGCCCAGAAAAGCAAAAGGGGTCAGATAACGAAAACCCAGTCGATTGTGCTGAGGAAGGTAGGGCTTAGATAATAAAGCATCAGATCTCTTATGGCCTCACAGGGAAGCCACTGAAGCCATTGAAAATGTCCCATTTCGACATGATCAAGGTTTCATTTAGATGAATTGCTGCAGCTGTAATCTGAAGGATGGATTCTGGGAAAAGAGGTTTGACAGAGGAACATCAATTTGTGGGAAACAAATAAGAAGTTATTGGAAAAGCCACCTAAGCAATGATGACCCCCAAAATAAGGCAGTGGCAGCTGAGCCTTCTCACCCAAAGGGTACATCGGGTGGGTCCCAGGACACCCAGTGGTTGGGCCTCAGCCTTTATCTGGGAAGTGTTCTGCCTGCTGATACGACCCAGCAACAAATTTTCAACCCAGTCACTTTATCTGGGACAATAAAATGCTAACACTAATACTAAGAGGACTTGAGCTACAAATGTCAAGTGTCCAGTACAGAGTCAGGCCCAAGTAAGGCCTCGACCCACAAGCGCTTCCATGTTCACCCCTGTTATCGAGGCGGAGACAACCAAGGGCCCCCTCTGCATCTGCAACGCCAAGGGCAGTGGTGGAGGCCGCCGAGCGCTGAAGCAAGCTCCTCAACAGGCGTGAACAGCCTGCACAGGAGGCGACTGTCTCAGTAAGAGAAACCCAGCGAGAAGCAGAGCCCATCGGCCGCAGGGGTTCTGGCGAGGCCTTCCGCAGCCTCCCTGCACGAGAGACTGGAGACCACAGGAGAACCCCCAGAGGGTTCTGCTGCTGTTGCTCCTGACCTCAAGAAGTGTCCCATCTGCCTGGGGGAATCACGTAGGGACCCTGACACCTCAGAAGAACAGTGTTCCTTTTCAGGTTTTATCTTAGGAGACTTCTTAATGGCCTCTGTCCCGCGGACCCGGCCTCCTTCCCGAAACCGACCCCCTCTCCTTCCAGGGCATTCCTCTCTGACCCGTAGACTTTTTTATTCTCTTCTTCTGCCTGGTTCTTCTTCCATCTGCCTTGAACTGTTGGGGCTTCCCAGGGCTCCTTGCTCCTCGTCTTCCGATACACACAGCTCCCAGGGCGTGGCTTCGGCCGCCCACCTCTGTGCTGAGCTTGAGCTAAAGTGCTCCCCGCCTTCCAGACACTGGCCCCTGGGCACCTCCACATCTGCCAGACTGAACATCTCCAAAGCCAAATCCATAGTCTTTCCTCAAACCTGCTGCTTCTTCAGGCCCTGCCCTAGTTCATGATGTTATGTCCACTTAGCTGCCCGGGTTCCTTAGCCAGGAGGGTAAAAGCACCTGGACTAGAATCCAGCTACCTGGGCCCAGCCCGCAGCAGAGCTCTTGATTTGTGCTGTGACTTGCAAGTTACTAAACATCCCTGTGCCTTCTTTGCCTCACCTGCAAAGTGGGGGCTTTAACAGCACCTAGGAAATGAGTCAGTACTTACCCACTGTAAATGAGACATACAGGGGTTTGCAATTACTATTATTACCGTCGCCAGCCCAGTTCCCATGGTCCCCTCCAGCCTCCAGAAAGGACGAGCCCACAACTCCAGTAACTCCACCCTCTGTCCACTCTCCCTTCTCCATCCCAGCTGCTGCTGTGTCACAACTTCACTGTCTATGGCAAAAGCTCCCCAAGTGGCTGCACCTCATTCTTTGCCCACCACCCAGAGAAGGTCCCCAGGGGTGAGCCCCAGTTGTCCTCTGGGGATGCTCACAAAGCTAATGCCAAGAACTTCCAGCCTGGGTTCCCTGGCTTTGGTCAGCAAGGGTTAACGGAGGATCAGAAAGGGTAGGCCCCCAACACCACCCACCCTCAACAAGCCCTCCCCCTTTCAGCATGTTTCCTACTTTGCTTTGCTTCCTGCAGTCCTCGCCTACTTCCTGGTCCCTTTCAGTCTAAAGACAGGTGGGAAAAAGAACCTGGCCTTTTGATTCCCACTTGCTCCCCACTAGGGTCCCCTCCTCTGCACTGATAAGGGTGAGAACCTTCAGGCCGCAGATAAGACCTCAGCTTCCTAGCTCCTTCCCTCCACTCCCTCCGCCTCGGCTTTGAAGTCCACAAACGCTACCTCCCTGACCTGATTGTGTTATCTTCGCTGCCAAGGTGAGGGAGCGAAGAATGACTTTATGGTTTCCAGTAAGCAGCCTTCCCCAAAGTCAGGCTTTCCTCCACTGGGGGGGTTTGGGCACAGAGTGGGTGTCGGGAGTCTACAGGGTGGAGAGAGGCACAGAGCGGGTTCTCTCCAGCTGGTGCTGCTCTTTAGGGGACACTGGGCAAAGGCTGGAGACCTAATTGCTCCAGCTTGGGGGCACGGAGAGTAGGGCTACTAGCATCTGGGGGGTAGAAACCCAGAGGCTCCTAAACATCCTAAATGCACAGGACAGCCCCCCACATCAAAGGCAGATCCTGCCGAAATGCCCACAGTGTTGAAACTCAGAAGTTCTGCTTCAGAGAACAGAAACAAGATGGGAAGGACAGAACGACACTTCTGTCAATATTACGGCGTGACACCAGGACGTAATTGTTCTGCTCCGTTTCAGTCTGCAAGCATCTGCCCCCTAAGAGGTCTCCTGTCCCAGCCTGACTCAAGGTCAAGTGAGACCTATCAGTTCCTGTTCCACAGGGGACACTCACGTGGGGGAGGGGGAGGGGACAGGTGCTCGTGGGGCTGAGATCTCAGTCTACCTCACTCTGCCTCTGACAATCAGCCGTCTTTGGGCAAGTCACGTCAGTAGACTTTTCTGCAAAAGAAGGCAGCAGGCGCAGGACGCTCTGGGGACACGGAGTTGTCTAGTTCCATGGCAAGGAGAGCTCGTGGTTCAGACAATGCTTGGAGGAAGAGGGGGAGGCTGGACATCCTGGGAAGACCCTGCAGCCCACCTAGATTCTTCACCCATTCTCCCTTCTCCGTGTTAATAAATGGATGTTAATAAATGGCTAAAACAAATCATGTTGCAGGTCATCCAAGCCAGTCTTCAAGAGGGAGAGGGATAGCTAGACACCCAGAGTTTTGACTTTGGGGAAGGCTGCTTACTGGAGACCTCTTAGGGGGCAGATGCTTGCAGACTGAAACGGAGCAGAACAATTATGCCCTGGTGTCACGCCGTTACATTGACAGAAGTGTCGTTCTGTCCTTCTCATTTTGTTTCCGTTCTCTGAAGCAGAACTTCTGAGCCTCAGCACTGTGGGCATTTCGGCAGGATCTGCCTTTGATGGGGGGGGCTGTCCGTGCATTTAGGATGTTCAGGAGGTCTTCGTATTCGTCTGCTGTCCATGCTTTTCCTGATAAATATTCTTCTGTGAGACCATGTGAAGAGTGATTTTCCTTAAATGATTCTCCCCTTTTGTCCTCCTATGAGAAAATTCCCTTCTCTGTCAGTTTCACTTGTTCATCATTTCCTTTCCCTGCCCATAATCCCAACTTCAGCTTTCAGAAGCCTGAGAATTTTTATTACTTAATTAAATATGTGTTAGACCAGGAGGTCAAAATAGGAGTATATATATATACACATAAATATATATATATATGCATATTTTCCATATATATGACTTTAGTTTTCTGTCTATCTCTTGATTGATAGATAAACAGACACATGTAAATATATATGTCCCATATAGATATATAAACCCCTATATAATAATACATAATATATGATATGTTATACAGAGAGAACTAAAGCCAGAGAACATGCATTATCAACGATAAAGCTTTCTGTATATCCTTGAACCCCCTGACTTAAAGGTTAACCCCAATTCCCACAAGATGAAGAGAACCCTTGTGAGTTCAGTCAACAGAGGGGAAAGCTGGGGAGCAATTCTCTTTCTTCTTTCTTCCAAACAGACTAGTTGGAGGCAGGGTAAAGACTTGGGGTGAATAAGGGGAAAAAGCAATGACAGAAACAGACTCAGACTTTCCCCTTTTCTTACTCAGAGACTTCTCAGTTTGGGTAATTACATCTGCGGCTTAGCAAATGTCCCAGTGCCTTAACACAAGGGGAGTTTGCCTTTTTCCCTAACGTAACAACTGAATGCAGGATTCAGGGGACAGCTTTCCGCCATGCCACCCTGATTTGGAGACTTGGGCTCTTTTAATCTGGTGGCTACATGATCTTTGCCCCACAAGGGCCTTCTCTGTGCCCCACACGCAAGGAGACAGGGCGAGTGTGGAGGGGCTCAGGGGCCAGACCCAGGGCCAGACTCGCTGGCCAGAACGAGGCAGCTCCCCACACAGATGCCTGTTGGAACACTGGGACCTGTCACCATGCTGTGCGCTCCAAAGGGAGAGGAAGCACATTCCGGAGCACACAGTAGGTTCTGTCACGAAGGCAGAACCTCCATGTTCCACACAGAGTAGGGGGAGGCCCTGAGCACTGGAATGGCTCAGTGAGCCGCAGGCTACACACGACCTTGAGAGGATGCCAGATAGGCCTGGCCAGGATTCTGGCCAGTAGATCGAGGTCAAGGTTCAATCCCAGAAGGCTGGAACAAGAACAAATCTGAGGCCTGGAGTCAGAGGAAAGTGAAGCCAAAGGCTACTGAAGGGGGGAAAACAAATTGGAATCCCCAGAAGACCAGCATCCAGAGGCAGGAACTGAAGTTGAGTTGCAACTCTAGAATGTTTACCAAAAAAAAAGAAAAAGGAAAAGAGTTGGGAGAAGAAACGAGAGCCAGAAGGAAAAAAGGCAAAGAAAAAACACAATTGGCCCAAACCCTAGCTCCTGAGTCACCATGAGAGACCTATCATTTGATAGTGTTTACAGGGTTCAACTAGGAGCCAGAACTTTCCAGAAGAGTGAAAGAGGAGCTCACAGATGCCTGTGATGGTTTGCCTTGTGTCTCTCCCCCATCATATGTCGAAGTCCCTCTGTGACCTTCTATGGCAACAGCATTATCATGCACGTAATTGGCTAATCTGAGATGAGTCAGACCGGAGCAGGCTGACACCTGGAGCACTATGACTGGTGTCCTTACAGCAAGGGGACACTTGGACACTGTGGTGCCAGCCAGATGGGGGGCAGGTAAGCAGGGCCAGGGGGCCTGAAGGCTGGCAGGTCTCCTAGCCCCTGGCAAATCTTCACGTGGCTCTCTGCTGCCGCTGCTCTACTTCCTGCCGCTTATGCTGCGAGGCTCTCTGACACCCCCCCGCCCCGTGCTGCCCCGCCCCGTGCTGCCCCGCTCTTTCTCCCTCGTGCTGTGTTGCCCTGTGCACGCGCACGCCACGCCATGCCTGGCCCCCGCCCCTCTTCAGGCGCAAGCCTAGACCTGCGGAGGGGGGGGGGCTGGGGGGGGATCGAAAATCCTGAGACCTCCCCCATTCACCCTACAATCCACCCTGTTGTGCAACCACCCTAAACCCAGCAGGCTCAGCATCAGTCCAAGCAGCCTTGCTCCCTTAGTCGTCGCCATATGCACCGAAATCCATGGCACTCGGTCGCACACCACCACACCGCCACGCCTACCACACCACACCACCGCTGCTGCTTCCTCTGCTCATAAGCCCAGTCTCTGGCCCAGGTGCGCCCACTCACGCAGGCCCACACCCTACTCCAGGTGCCCGCCATCAGGCATGCGCATGGGCCTGCAGCGGTCCATCACTGAGGGGAGAGTGGAAACACCTGATCATTCTCTTGTTACCCTACACACCCCCTCGGAGTTTTTCACCAAACAATCTAGACATAAGTTTCCCTTGGCGTATATAAACATTGCAGCCATGACCCACACAAATAACAATGCAGCAAAAATATAACAAAACACAAATAAGTCCAGGCAGGGCACCAACCTATGGGCAAAAGACGAGATTATTGGTGCCAGCACACAATCCACCAATTCTGCTGTCGAAGGCGCCACTCATTCAGGGGGGAGCCACTCACGGCATCTGCCCTCTCACCCCAAGAGCCGTCAGGCTTCCCTCCTTCTCCGGCTGTGGTGTCAGCCACAAGCCACACTCCGCATCCGCCCCCAGGATGCGCTCAACTCTTGGATTGGCGATACAACTCTTGGGGGGCTCAGTCGCCCATTCCCCAGGGTACTCTGCCGTCACGCCAACATTCGGCTGTCACAGCCACTATGTGACGCGCAGACCCGCACTCAGGCCAACCCTCTGCACACGCGCATGGGTCGGGGGTCCGTGGATACAAGCTCCACATGTGGCCTCTCGTGGGTCCCCCTTCGGCTGTGGTCTCCAACACCAGCCACGCTCCTCAGCACCTCACCCTTATTCAGTGGTGAACAGGGCGTCACTCACAGGTGATTTTAAGAGACGCACTGGCCTTCTTTACCACACTGCTTAGCAGCCGCTCAGGGCTTCCCAACCTTGGCACCGGCTTTTGCCTTCTCTAAGTTGCCTTTTTTTTGGCTGCCCGTCCTCTGCCCGGCTGCAGAGAACTTGGAGAGGGCTTTCCTCTCTCAATCTTGGGCTGCTCTCGTGTCTGCCCCTTCCTGCCTGCCCCATCCTCTACTCTGGCCATTGCCTCTCTGGGCTGTGGCCCTGGGGGTGCCGGGGAGTGCACAGCTGCTTTTGGCCACCAAGGCCCACCGGCCACCCCCTGAGTCCCATCCTCTGGGGTGGACGAATGATACCTTCCACCCCCGGGGTCCTGGAAGCATAACACTAACCTGCCAGAGCTCCGGATTGTTGTCCCAGTCCGTCGGCCTTTTTCCTTGCGTCTGCGCCGGAGGGGCTCCGAACCGTGGTCCTTTCTTCTCCTGCTGCCTCGAGGGTCCCGGCTGGTCCTCACGGGCCGTCTCCTCCTCACTTGAGGTCTCGTGCCACAGCTCCCGGACCTTGCCCACCTCCTGTGCTCCTGCGGCTTCAGCTTTTCCCGCAGCTGCCGGCCTTCGGTCACCTCCGATCCTGCCATGGTGCCTCCACTGTCCACCTTGCAATCTGCCATCTGTCACTCCCCCTGAGATCTTTAGAGGGCTCTATACCCATCTGCATAATCATCCTGCCAACTAATGCCAATGTGGTGCCAGCCAGATGAGGGGTGCAGGTAAGCAGGGCCAGGTAAGCTGGCAGACCTCCTAGCCCCCAGCAAACCCTCACTTTCCTGGGGCTCTCTGCTGCTGCCATTCTTCCCGCCGCTTCCGCCACGCTGCTCTCTCGCCCGCCCCCGCCCCCGCCGCGCTTTCTCCCTCGTCTCTGCGTTGCCCCGTGCACGCGCACGCCACACTACGCCACGCCCCGCCACGCCACGCCACGCCCCGTTACGCCCCGTTACTCCCCGTTGCGCCCCGCTACGCCCCGCCCTTGTCAGGCACCCGCCGTAGGCATGCGCGTAGGCCTACGGAGGCCCCTGGGGGGGGTGGGGGGGCAGGCGGGAAATGCTGCTACCTCTCCCGCTTACCCTGCAGACACGCACGTGTGCACGGGAAGAACACCACGTGGGGGCAAAGGCAGCGGTCAGGGTGACACTTCTACAACCAAGGATGGCCAGTGGTGACAGAAGTCAGGGCAAAGTCAATCCCTAATCGCTCTCAGAAGGAACCAGCTCTGCTGACTCCTTACTCTTGGGCTAAGGAGAAAATACATTTCTACTGTGTAAGCCACAGCGTTTGCCATGCTTTGTCCTGACACCTGAGAAAAGGGTACTGGAGACGTGGCATCCAAAGGAACAGCTTGGGAAAAGGAGGTGTGTCGGGGAAGATGTCACACCTAGTCACCCCGAACCAGGTGAGGGACAAGAAGAAAGGAAAGAGGCCAGCTGGCACTATATACAGATACTCACTACACTTTTTTTCCTACAAATTCATCTTTATCATAAACTACACTAACTGGGTTTGCCCTGTGAGAGTGCAAGAAAGAACACAGCTGATTCTGTGATTGGATCACCCCACGTGTGTACCCCCTGAGGGGAAACTGGTCTAGTCCTAAAAGATATCACCTGGACCTCAGAATCCTCAGCAGGTAAAGAGAGAGCACCCAATAAATTAATAAAAGGGAGGGGGCTAAGTGGGTGCTAGTGAATTTCAAAAGAGGGAGATGGGAAGGAGGCCAGGCTGGAGGAAATGGGAATTGACCTGGGATTTGAAGGTTGAGTCTATTTCAGGCATGCAGAGACTCGAGAGGAATTGCAGGCGGCCAATATTCACGTCGCCAGCACCCCCATCACACCTGGTGCAGCCCCTCCTCAATCTCTATTGTAACTAGAACTGCTGTGCCCAACGGGCTGGAATCACGGGCGTGAGCAGAAAGCAACTTCGCTGTGGTCCCACTAGCCCTTCAAACATGGTCGGTGGAGGACGGTCATCCCTACCCTGAAAAGGAAACTTCACAATCCAATGGGTTTCCTGATCACTCTCACTCGTAGAAGTCTGTGTCCCTTCTATAGGGAAACCAAATAGGAAAGAGACACTTGGGGAGGTGGGGGGAAGGGGAGGATAAGGGCACAAAATGGAGTAGAAAAGAACACAAGGGACCACGGAGATGGATCACGGGTGAATTGGTGGTGGGCTACCCAAGGGGAATACAAAATGTAAAAGACATAAATAACAGTAAAAATATTTTTTAAAAAGTCTGTGTCCCTTTATATCACCGTGGTCTGCATTCAGCTACCCCTTCCTACTACATCCCTCCCCAAACTTGACTCCAAATTAAATTTTCCTGCCTTCCCTAGGTAAAGCTCATGTTAGACAATAAGCCTGGAACTGGGCCTTCTCATCCACCAACTTGTTAGGGTGTTTCTGCCCCTGCCCCCCAGGAGCTGAAGAAGGGGAGGAAGGAAATTAAGGGATGCATGAAAATTCTCGCGTGCCTGGTATCACTGTCAGCTGGCTTTATGTCCCTCAACTTGGATTTGAAACAAGACAAGTTTTAAAGCTGCCTTGGTTTCTTAAGGGAAGCTTCTGTGAATCCTTTGCGCCCCTCCCCAGCTCAAGGGGCTCTCTGAGCCAGCACAACCTTGATGCCAGGTATGCCTACTCAGGTCCACATGGAGGCTCACTCCTACATCTCCTGGGAATGTGGCCATAACTTCAAATGAGGTCTGTGTCTAGCTCCAGGAAACCCATGGGAATAGAGCCAACTAGAACCTCACTTAAGCTCTCTTGCTTGTTTCCACATGTGGTCCATGGAAGTAGACATGCTTCTTTATTGCTGACAAACTCCCAGAAGACAGGTTGTCCAGTACAGCCAGCTTTCCTTTGAGTCAGTCAGCAGCAGCTGGCCAGCCCATCTCTTAGCCTTCAACTGTTCCAGATGGGAATCAGACTTGGGTCCGCTGCAACCTAACAACTTCCAGGATGCATGCCACACTGGTCCCTCTAAAGCCCCTCTCTGGATTTAAGCTGAGGACAAGTACCTCACCACTACCTCCTCCAAGTATCATAAAACCCAATACACAAGCTGCCTCTGCCAGGAAATCCTCTTCCCATCATCTCTCTCCCAACACCTTCATTCCTGAAGTGCATGAGGAGATTAAGAAGTAGCCAGCTGACTCTTGGCCACCTACTTCTCACAAGTTCTTCCCGGAGCTCCACCTCATAGCCCATTTTGGTGTGCATAGTCTGTTGTCTTATATTCTCAGTCAACACACCCATGTGGGTGTCTTTTCTTCAACTCTTTACTTTACTATAACTTACTCAAGTGCCCCAATATTTTCCTCCTTGTAGGCCAGCCAGCCTCAACCACAGTGTTAAAAAGTAATTGGTTATATGAATTGATGGATATTGGAGAAATGAACACACTATGTTCATCGAGCATTAAAACATCAGCTTGGCTGGCGTAATTTGGGGAAAGATCAGGAGTTAACTTGAAAAATAAAGGCTCAGAAATTCTTTTGCTTTTTTTAAAGATTTATTTTTTATTTATACATACAAGCTGGGGTGCAGGCCAGAGGCGTGGGGTGGCGAGAGGGCTCACCAGAGACAGAGCGGGTAGCAGAACAGGCAGATCAGAAATACACTGCTGAGGGGAGCAGCGGGTGAGGCAGGAGAGGTCTGCCGCACCATGTGGGATCCTCCCTGGCCGGGCGTCGAACTCGCATCGCTGCTGCCGACAGCTCCACAGCGCAGCGCTCAACCGCTGCACCACCGGGGAGGCCCAAAGGCTCAGAAATTCTTGGAGAAGAGAAAACTATAGATTAGAGATGGAGGAGCAGGGTTGGAAAAAATATGGCATCAGGAACAGATGGATCCAGGTAGATACTTCGCTCTGCCACTAAGCTTAACGCTAGACCAGAGGCAAGTTAAGTTACATAATCTCTCTGGATCTCAGGGTACTCTTTATAAAATAATTACTGTCACTCCTACCTGGTAAGGTTGACATGAAATTTAATGGAAACAATGCAATGAAGCACCTGGTACAGGGCTTATCACACAGTAGATGGCTGCCATATGGTCATAATAATAATTTAGAAACCAGTCTTGAGTACATCCTATGGATCAGCAGCTGTGTCAAAAGCTTTATAGGCATTGTTCATTTAATCCTTACACAAAGCCCACAGGGCAGGGAGAAAGTGAGCCTGATTTTAACACAAGGAATTGAAGTTAAATGCCTTGCTCACAAAGTCACAGAGCTGGCATTAGGCACCCCTGAGATTTGGACCCACATCTCTGTTTCTGTAGAGCCTCATGTCTGTTAGCCTGACATCCTCATGCATCTTTAATGAAGGAATGGTGTATTTCTCCCATTAAAAGACTCTAGCAAACAAATGAGAAAAGGTGCCAGAACTCAAAAAGGAAGCATGCTTCGTCCCCATGCTAAAATCAATTGTGAATTCTCTTTTATTGATTAAAAACAAATCAGTGGTGGAGGGACCAAAGTGTTTGCTGGAAATCCCCAAGGAAAGGGGAAAATGTTGGCACAGTTAGATAACATTGTGTGGATAGTGATCTAGGAAGAGGACCAGATGAGAGAATGTTTGAAAATGCTTGGAAACTTGTGAAATACTTTGAAAAGAGGGCAATCAAGCCTTTCAACAGACTCAAGAGAAGCAAATGACTCTTCTGCTGAATGAAATCCATCTCTCCCTTCAAGGTGCTTCTCCCACTAAAAGTAGAACAAGGATTCAAGAATTATTTTAGTCAATTATGAAAGTAAAAGACCCAGGAGGTGATGATATTGTTAGCAATACCTCATTAATTTTACAAAACTCAAGTCCGAAAAGAATAACCACCATTGACCTGGAAAATAAAATCAGAAAAAGCCTGGGGGTTCCCAAGATTTGGGGTAATCCAAGGTGGGATTTATCTGATAGTAGAACCAAAAGCAAGAGATATCTAAATGTTATACTCTAAGAAATTCCAGGATATATTATTAAAAATACTTTATTGACACTTAGAAAGACAAATGGTAGCATCAGGTTGTCCAGAACTATTTCATAAGGCCAAGATGGTGAGCAAGACCAGCTGAGTACCCAGAGTTCTGGTGGACCTAACAGGGCACAGTGATACTCTCAAGTGTCCCACTGGAACCTCAGACCTTAAAATAGACCCATACCATACTTAGATAATAACAAAAGAAATGATGATAAAAGCAAAAATAACAATATCTGCTGTGTGGGTGCACTCAGAGTGTGCTGGACCCTTTCACATCTTGATGGCAACCATAATCCTTATCAAAATCTGATGGAAAGGATATTTGATGACAAGGAAAATATAATGAAGTATAATAAAGATAATGAAAATATAATAAACATAAAGACAATGGAAAACAAGCTATAGAGGCAATAAATGACCTGCTCAACATCAGAGAGCCAGCAATGGTAAAACCTGGCTTTACATTCAGTTCTATCCAATCCCCAGTTAGAGTGCACTGGCAGGATTGTTTTACAAATTGAAGATTTGGGGCAACCTTGCACTGAAGCTTCTTTTCCAACAGCAGGTGCTCATTTTGTGTCTCTCATGTCTCATGTCACAAAGATGCATGAGGATATCAGGCTAAATGTGTCTCATTTAATTAAGGTCTGGTCATTGCTTTTTTAGACAGGACGCTATTGACGCTTCATCGAGCACATTATGGTACAAACCTAACTTTTGTTTAGTTGGATATATACATACAGCAGGAAAAGGAAATCAGACATGACCAGGAGAAAGAGAATTCTTTCACACAGGTATTCATGGAAGGTCTCCTTGACAGTGACATTTGGACACAAATATAAATGAAGTTAGAGAGAAGCAGCCCATGTAGAAATCCAAGGAATGAACATTCCAGTTATGGGGAATAGTAAATGCGAGACCCTGAGGCTCAGAGTAAGAGCAGGAAGAACGAGGAGTGATGGAGCAGAAGTGGAGGCGGCAGTCAGGGGCATATTTGAACTTGCAAGCCAGTCTAAGACCCGTGGACATTATTCTGAGTGAGATGAGAAGCTGCTGGAGGACTCTAAGTTAAAAAGTACAATATCTAATACATATTCTTAAAACATCACTCATGGAATGGGCCACAAAAGTTGCAAATAGAAGTATAGGAGAAACTAGGAGGCCCCTGCAATAGATAAGGAAGAGAGGAAGGCATAT
Source organism: Scalopus aquaticus (assembly GCA_004024925.1). Lineage (NCBI taxonomy): Eukaryota > Metazoa > Chordata > Mammalia > Eulipotyphla > Talpidae > Scalopus > Scalopus aquaticus. Next base: position 49,484 of record PVIJ01005021.1, on the reverse strand, counting down.
AGAACAGCGAGATAGTGAGAAGCAGTCAGATTCTTCCTGTGATTTGTAGATGCATTAGGGTTTGCAAGTGGATCCAGGTGCACTGGAGAGAACACAGGGGTGATTCTGAACTTTCAGGTTGATCATTTGGAAGAAGAGAATGGATATTTACTAAAAAAAAAAAAGGGGACTAGGATGAGAGCTGTCTTGGGAGAAGCCAGGAGATCCATGTTGATGATGTGACATGTGAGATGCCTCTAGGCAGATTGTTAGGTACATAAGTCTAGAGCCCAGAAGACAGATCTGGGTTTGAGATAGTAACTTGGGAGTCATTTGCACACAGCTGACCTCGTAAAATATGCAACTATTTGAAGACAGGAATGAGAACAAAGGAAAGATGGAGTTCTGCGGTGGCCGTCCAACATTAAGGATTTTGGAGGCAATGAGGACTTACCAAGCAAGACTGGGAAGGATAGAAGACAACAGGAAAGAGGTTCTTGTCACAAGTGAGAAAAGACTTCTTCAAGGAGAGGGTGATTCACGAGGTCCAACAAGTCTGGAGGATGCAGGATGAGACTGAGTGGTGGATTGAGCGTCGTGGAAGACTCCTGGTCATTTTGATAGGAGTTAGTATTATTGGAGTCCTGTAGACCAAAGCTGCCTGGAATGAGTTCAAAGAAAGTGGGAAGAGAGGAAACAGTGATGCCAAGTCTAGACAATTCTTTTAAGAATGTTTTTATAAAGGTTTGTAGAGAAATGGGGTCATTTTCCTGCTGGTGGAGATCCAAAGTCAAGGACAAACTTCAATTTTTTTTTTAAACTTATTTTCCAACAACAATAGTTGTTGAGAAGAAACATTAATTTTTGAGGGCTAGCAATGATCTATTGATTGATCCATGCTGACTATTTAATTATCTAGGGTTCTGTACTAATGAGACACTTCCCTGGAAGTGACACACTGGACCACCCATGGTACAAAGACCAAAGAGACCCCATTGAAAGTGTCCCGCAATACTAATTATCTACAATATTAGAAAAGAAGAAGGGAGGGACCCAACATTTTTAAGGAAATGAATCCATAGGACAGGGAAAAAATATCAAAGACTAAAATTCTTTAAGTTTTTTTTTTTTAAAGATTTTTTTTTATTTATACATACAAGCTGGGGTACAGGCCAGAGGCGTGGGGCAGTGAGAGGGTTCACCAGAGACAGAGCAGGTAGCAGAACAGGCAGATCAGAACTACACTGCTGAGGGGAGCAGCGGGCGAGGCAGGAGAGGTCTGCCATGCCATGTGGGATCCTCCCTGGCTGGGCGTCGAACTCGCGTCGCCGCTGCCGACAGCTCCACAGCGCAGCGCTTAACCGCTGCGCCACCAGGGAGGCCCCTAAAATTCTTTAAGTTTTATTAAACCATTATTTTAAAAGAAAAATTTTCCCGAACAATATCCATTCCTCAAGTGGGAAAGATTAGAGTTACTGGATTTTAAAACTTCTCTTAAGTTTTCATCCATGGGGCCTCCCTGGTAGCGCAGCGGTTAAGCGCTGCACGGTGGAACTGTCAGCAGTGGCGACGCGAGTTCAACTCTCAGCCAGGGAGATTCTCATATGGAGCGGCAGACCTCACCTGTCTCACCCGCTGCTCCCCTCAGCAGTGTGTTTCCGTCGATCTGTCTGTTCTGCTCCCCACTCTGTCTCTGGTGAGCCCTCTCACCGCCCCATGCCTCTGGCCAGTACCCCAGCTTATATGCATAAAAAATAAATAAATCTTTAAAAAAAGTTTTCATCCATGAACTCATGTAAGCCATACAACAGCTAGCAATGTCAAAGACTGTTGCCCCTCATCTACTGCTGTGTAACACACAACCTCAAACTCAGGAACAAGACAACTTCTTTACCAGGCCTCTGTGGGCTAGGATGCACAGGGCCCAATCCAGGATGGCTTCTCTCTGCTCCACGACCTCTGGGCCGGCTGGGAAGACTCCAATGGCTGAGGCTAGAACCAGCTGCAGGCTTTTTTGCTCACACATCTCTCCCCTGGGCTGGGATCACCTGATGGTGGTTGACCAGAGAACTCTCCTGAATGGAATTCTCAGGGTAGTTGGCCTTCTTATCTGCATCTCAAAGCTCTAAGAACACATATTCTATTGAGCAAATCAGACAAAAATCACATGACCTCAGAAAATCACAGTGTCACTTCAAATGTACTATGATGGTCAAAGCAGAGACAATCCAAAGAGGAGGAACAGAAAGTTAACCTCTTTTTTTTAAGATTTATTTATTTATGCATACAAGATTTGGGGTGCAGGCCAGAGGTGTGGGGAGGTGAGAGGATTCACCAGAGACTGAGTGGGGAACAGAACAGGCTCATCGACTGAAGTACACTGCTGAGGGGAGCAGCGGGTGAGGCAGGAGAGGTCTGCTGCGCCATGTGGGAAGTTCCCTGGCTGGACATCAAACTCGTGTTACAGTGGCTGCAGATAGCTTCATAGGCTGAGACTAAGGGGGCTGAGACCCCTTGCGCCACCAGGGAGGCCCCAGAAAGTTCACCTCTTAAAGAACTTGCAACCATACTTAAAAACCTCTACCCACCATTTTGCAAAGGACAGAAGATGAATCCAAGGTGGTTAAGTAGCTGGCCTATGTCACACAGCTTGGTGGAGAAGGCTCAGCCTGGCCTACGCACAGCTGCCTGTCCTCCTTCCCGAGCTCCCAGAGAAAACTGCAGTCCACACTCCCAACACCCCTTCTCCTGGGCCCAACACCCCATTCTCTCTGCAGCACAGATCTACCCCTGCCCCCAAGGCCAGTGCCTGACAATAATAAATGCTCCAGAACACGATAAAGTCTGTTTATTTAACAACACCCAATATTTAAAGAAATTCTAAAATCCCCAAAAGATCAATCTTTCAAAATTAAGCTTTGCTCAATTACAAGCCTTAAAAATGGAGATGACACGCTCTTCACTCTATCTGTACAAATGTTGGGGGTCTCAATGCAGAATCAGGTAGTTTTTGCTCTCACTGCCAGAGAGGCTGAAAAATTGGAGGATGTACATTTCAGTAGTAACATCGAAAGAGAAAAGCCACCAGAGGAAGCCAAGACCTTCTAGAAGCTCCTCTCTAGCTCTGCTGTTGCATCTGCCGCTCTGGTCATTTGCTGAGATGAGCTCCTAAGCATCACACGCGCCTCCCTCCTACTCAGGCCTGAACCTGCCACCCCCACAGTTATATCCTCTGTCTCAATTCCTGCAATGTCTTACCCCCACTCTTTCTTGTTTTCTTGACTCAAATGAAGCCCAGCCTTCTGCAGTGAAGCTGGGGGGTGTCCTCCAAAGACATCAGTTCCCAAACCCTGGAACCTGTGAATGTTACCTCATATGGTCAAAAGTTTTGTAGCCGTGATGAGATTAAGGAGTTGGGGATAAGAAGATTATCCAGGACTAAAATGGCCCTAAATACTTGTTGTTCAAACAACAACCTGTTTCATCTGATTTCCAACTTCTGGCCTCCAGAATTGTGAAAGAACAAACTGCTGTTCTCCTAAACCCACATATTTGTGCTAATTTGTTATAGTCGTCCCAGAAAACTAACATAGCTTTTGGAAAAAGTCGGTCCAAACTACCCATCCCTCCAAGCCTCAGCTCCAATCCATCTAGTACTTCCTTCCAGCAAAGCTCTGCTGCCAGGGGATATAATCACCCCTGCTTGCTGGTGCCAGGTGGCGACTTACAGACCAAAGACCACACGTGCCTGCAAAGCCCAGGATAGGAGCCCCGATAAAAATACCAGCCAAGGGTATGAAATTCATCTTACTAGTAAGGATACACAGAGGCCATAAAGCATGTGAAGGAGTGTTCAATCATGAGTCATCAAAACAAAAATAAAATGAGGCAGCAAAAACAAAGCTGGGACACACCAAGAGTTGGTGGGACTTGGGGCTTGGGGAATCCGCACCCCTGGAGGAAGCATGGTGCTGCAGGGTCCCAGCAAGGCACAGCTGGATGCATCTGCACCACGTGACCCAGCCGTCCCACCCTGCATGCTCCCCAAGGAATTCCTCCCACGGGTCCTTTAGGGGGACACGGGTGGCTTTGATTATCACAGCAGTCGGCAGACTGGCAGCACCTGTATGGCCATCACTGGAAGAGGGAGCAGCACTACAGATCGGCCTCAGGCCAGAGCAACCAGCCACATCGAGGCGCGACCACCCCTATATGGACACACGATGATGGGACGGATCTTACACCCCAGTCGGAGTCCCTGAAATAACAGCATTTATGGAAATTACATCCTGCGTGTCCACAGCACTATAGATCATGCCAGGACACCTGCAAACAGAAAGATAAATGTCAAACACATTCGTATGTTGCCTATGGGGAGTGAAGGATGAGCATGTAAATAAGTAATAGATGCAAACATAATGAGCGGGGCTTTGCGGGGACCGGTGATATTGAGATGATAGTGTGCAATTAACTGAAAGGCTTAAATAACGCAATGGCCTGCATCTGAGGACCAGGTTAAAAGGAAGACTAGCTTACGCCCTTCAGAGATGTCGTGCAGGGAAGTCCTTGGATTCTTTGTCCTCTTGCATCAATGCAGCAGAAATGATGCATGACTCAGAAACTAGGCGTCAAAGGAATCTCCCTTCTAGAACATGCCCTCTCGGACCCCAGCTGTGATGCCATGAGATTGGAGACCCAAACCACGTTTAGAGAAGCTGTGGACAGCAGTCCTAGCTGAGCCCACCTTCTAGTCACCCCAATCCAGGGACCACCAGGGAAGGACACCCCATGGGACCTGGCCCAGCCTCCACTCTACCGGCCCCAAAGCCAAGTCATCCCCCCGTGGCCTCCTCAAATTTCCCACCCATGAAACCTGTGTCCACACTGAAATGGTTGCTCCGTCCCCTAAGACTGGGGGTAACTTAGAATTCAGCTGTGGGCATCTGAAACTTGACTTGTCTACAGAAGCGACCAGTACTGAACTCCCACTGTTTCCCCAAAGAAATGAACCTCTAGAATATCTGAACAATTTCAATCTTTTCAAAACAAATGGAAAAATCCAGATTTTTCTATTTTTAAATACTAATAACAATTTCCTTTTTTAAAAAATCTAAAATATAGTGGAGAACATACAAGTCGCACCTGCACTTGCCAAGGGCCCCCAGGCCCCATGTGCAAACCCTCGAGCTGTGACGAAGGACAGTCTGTTGTGCCCCACAGGCCGGCCCGCTCACAGTAGCTTATCTCTGTGTCCCTTATCCTTTCCCAGCCTGAAAATGAGGACCCCCCCCCCAACAAGAAACTTGATCTCTCAGCCTGGGGTAGGCAGGAGATTGCCACTAAGAGCTGCCTGACCTGGCTTCTCCTCATTTCCCTTAGCTGCCAAATGGGAGCACCAGTATCTACCTGAACTGCTTCATGGGGCATTGTGAGGCTTGTTTCAAACAAGCATGCGTACATGGGCTTCCCTGGTGGCGGTGGCGCAAGGGGTTAAGTCTCAGCCTATGAAACTATCCGCAGCCACTGCAGCACAAGTTCTATCCCAGCCAGAGAGCTTTCCCCGTGGCGCAGCAGACCTATCCTGTCTCACCTGCTCTTCCCCTCAGCAGTGTATTTCAGTTGATCCATCTATTCTGCTCCCCACTCTGGCTCTGGTGAATCCTCTCACCACCCCATACCGCTGGTCTACACCCCAGCTCTTGTATGCATACATTTAAAAAAAAAATCATGATGGATGATTCCTCTGTACATGTAATGGGCTACACGTTGGCCTCCCAAATACAGCATGTCCACACGCTTATCTTGGACCTTGCTGGGATAAAGGGTGTTTGCACAGAACATAGGTGGACCCTAAATCTAAGGACGAGATCTAGCTATTATAAGACAGACACACAGAGGACCCTCGTGAGTGGTCTCACCAGTTGTGATCCAGCATTCACCAGGGTGAGGCACTCAGGGCAAAATTCTAATTTGATCACATTTCCTTAATGGGGTCCATATCACTTTCTCCAAGAAGGAAAATGAATATCATGTGTTGTGCAACCATCCCAGACTCAAGCAAATGGAAAAACCTTTGATAGATTTGACAGCACTTTAATGCTGAATCAGGGCACCAGATACAGGCAGACCAGCAGGCAGGGAGGCGGGCATGAGGGAGGAGGGCAGGAACCCAGTGTGCGTGCGCGCCCTGTCTCTTTCTCCTCTCTCTCTTTCTCCTCCTCCCTCTCTCTCCCCTTCCCTGTCTCTCTCTCTTTCTCCTCTCTCTCTTTCTCCTCTCTCTCTCTCCCCTTCCCCGTCTCTCTCTCTTTCTCCTCTCTCGCGCGCTCTCTCTCCTTCTCTCCTCTTTTTCTCTCTTTCTCTCTTCTCTCTCTCTCTGTGTCTCTCTCTCCTCTTTCTCCTTCTCTCTTTCTCTCCTCTTTTTCTCTCTCCTTCTCTATCTCTCTGTGTGTCTCTTTCTCTGTGTCTCTCTCCTTTAATTCCCGCTCTCACTCTCAGTGATCTCCTGTGACCTCCACCCGTGTGTCTGCATTTATGGGTATGCCCACCCTGTGCGCTCACTCCTTGGCCCAGGTGTCTGAAATCACAGACGTGCGTGCCCTGTGCGTGCTCTCCCAAGCATTTTCTGCAGTAACATGTTCTCGCCATGGACAGCGAAGCCTAGGCGGAGAACAAGACTGCAGATGGTGGCTGTAGAGACTCGCAGAGGGAAGGCGGAAAAGAGCCTGAGTCACTCCATTTTCCTTACACATGTGACTTAAATCTTTCTTTCTTTGAATCTTCTAAGACTATTAAAAGATACTGGTATGTATTCTCCTTAGGGTGAAAATAGAAGACACTGACTTTATACTCTGCCTAGGCCATTGGTCGGCATGGCACACGGTAGCTATGTGACCTCCCTCTAACCTACCTCTTCCACCTCAATCTCCCCTTAAACCTGTACAGCTCTCCAAAAACATGGTACCATTTCAATCCCCTCTGCCTTTCTGAAGGTGGTCCGCTCTCCTCCCCTAGACTAGCCCATTCATCTGTAGCATTCCTATACATCCTACAAGATCCAGTTGGATCATCACCTCCTCTGTGAAGCCTGCCCTGATTCCCTTAGTTCACCCTGCTATCCCCATAGCTGAGCACTTCCCCCCTTCTCTGTGCCACCCTCACCCCAGCAGACATGCTCACAGCATAAAAACTAGGTCTCCAGGCTGGGACACCAGCATATCTGGGCTTCAATGCCAGGACCTTGACTTATAATTGTGTCACCTAATCTTTCCAGGCCTCCACGCTCTTGTCGGTTTACACCTGAGCGTTGTAAACCTTAATGAGGTGATTCTTGTGAAGTATAAAACATGGTGCCTGACACACTGCAAGCGACTCTGCATGCCTCTGTCCTTCTTCAGACGAGTCAAAAAGACAAGGTGTCAAGAGCGCCTTTTTACTCTCCAGAATCCACAAAAAACCTTACAAAGACAACCGAAGATTCGCTGTATGAATCACAGGAGCTCAGACTTGGGGGGAACCTCTGTGATGATTTAACCCAACTCACTTTTAACGACAGGACAGCAGATTTGGGACAGGGGTGGCTTGGGGTAATTTGGGGTGACTTGGGGTGGAAGAAAGTCAGAAGACCCCATCCATCTATGTGACCGGAGAAGGTCAAACAAAACAAAGCTGTGCAAGGGTCCATCTTCACAACTTCCTTGAGAAACAGGTGTGAGGCAAGGACCCAGAGCCCCAGTCTCCAGGTGAAGAAACTGAGTTGCAGAGATGATGGGACCGGAGAAAGTTCTCACAGCCAGCTGGGAGGGCCAGTTCTTGATGACCTCCTCCAGGCTATCTGTGAACAACCTCAAGACCAGGAAGTTGTTTGAGTCACAAAAACTGTTCTTGTGGGAAATGAATGTGAGGAGGTAAACATGGGCTGTGAGAATCAGAGCAGCGGAGAGATGCTTGCTGTCACCATCCATGCTGAACCTTTGTTTTCTTTAATTCTAGAAAAGCTTTCTAATGAGAATAGGCGAGAAGCAACTGGGAGACTTCAGAGAAAGCAGGGAGGGCTTAAAACCAGAGGGACCGTGGCTTAAATCCCCACCCTGTCTGCTACTAGTCGGAAGGATGTAGGCAGAATCAGGGTGCTCTAAGAGTTTCATCTTCACCTGTAAATTCAGAGTGATGGTGAGGCCCCCCTATGGGCTGTCATCCGGACCTGGGTGATGTATACATCATCTCTTGACACATACAGTAAAGGAACTATTATTTCCATCAGAGCTGTTCGGACAATTGCGAGTGTCGGCTCTCCAGGAGGAGCTGGAAAGCGTTTCGGAAGACTGGCTTGAGAGCTGAAGGAAATAAACGCTGTCGCACTCCGCCGTATGCCCAGCTCCCTGCTAGCAGCCTGCAGGCGTGCGCTTGGCCCTGTGACCCACCCCCAGGCACAGCACCTGGGAAGCACTCAACAAATATGCTATTGACTGCACGAATGAGTGTGGGAATGAACGAGTCCATTTCATCCTCACAGCATTGTCAAATTAATAGTAACCTTTTCACTTTATATATGTAAAGAGCAGAAATCTTGAGCCAGGAAATCATGCCTGGTGGTTAGGGTTAGCATGAGCAGTAAATAAGTGATTAGTCAAGGGGTGGTGAATAGATGAATCAGACAACCAGGGGAGCCTTCTTTGGAAAAGTGTTTTCTGTGGACCCAGAAAGTTGAGGAGACAGTGAAGGCAAGAAGACAGGGAAAAGAGCCCCAGAGAGGGGCCTCCCTGGTGGTGCAAGGGGTTAAGTCTCAGCACTATGAAGCTATCCGCAGTCACTGCAGCACAAGTTCGATCCCCTCTGCTGCCCTCAGCAGTGTACTTCAGTAGATCTGCCTGTTCTGCTCCCCACTCTGTCTCTGGTGGATCCTCTCATCAACCCCCAACTCTGGCCTACACCCCAGCTCTTGTATGCATAAATAAATATTTTTTTTTAAAAGAGCCCCAGAGAGAGCAGCAGCGCTGGTGAAGCTGTGAAGCGAGGTACAGGGGGGTGCCTCTCCAGGCAGCACAACTGATCCTCCTGCTCCTCTCACCCTCGTGGAGGAGCAGAGGGAAGCAGGGGGCCGCATGCAGGGGCACTGCTATGCCAGGGTCAGAAGGCAGATGGGGGGTAGAGAGTGTTGGAGATTATGGGCTTCAGGGCAGTCTTTCCATTTTAAACCATATTAAGCAGAGAAGGAACATAATTCAAATTTCATCTTCATGCTATTTAGAGAATGACCAGAAATAGGGGGTGCAGGATTCCAGGGGGTGTCAGAGCAGAACCCAAGCCAGAGTCCACACAGCTTGGCCCCCGGCTAGGGCAATAGATTGGAGAAATCTCTGATTAGTAGACCTGAGAGACTGTGCTGGTGGCCTAGAGCAGTGGGTCAAGGAACACTCAAAATTCAAATCATTCCCTAAAGCGTTAAAGTCTAAGTTAGAATCAGGTAGAGAGAAGGTGTGGCATCTACATGGGCCATTCCTAGGCCGAAAACCTTGTGAGACCTCTGAGGGGAGGTGTCGGGATGAGAACTAAAGCTGGCTAGATGCCCACATTAGAAAATTCTTCACATAGGGGTGGGATTGAGGTGATAGGAATCTGTAAAGTCCCTTTGTCTTGGAGTGGTGGATGGGGGAGTCAAATAGAGCAGACATGGGCCACGCCCTGACGAATGCTAATATCTAGAGGTTGGGAGAAAGCAGAGGAGGAGAACAAACAACAGAGGAAGAAAGCTGGGAGGGGTTGGAGGCCTCAGAAACCAGGAGAAGGAAACTGACATTGACTCACTGACATGAGCATAAAATCTAGAATGAGAAGATCATGTTGATTGGTTCACTCCTTGTTTGGATATGAGAATATGTGGCCCAGGTCGTGGAAGCGACTTGTCCAAGTTCACACAACTAGACACGCTCTGAAGAACTTTCGAACAATGAGACCTACTGATGCGTGGTCAAACAGACCCCTGTTCACGAACTCCCTGCCAGGGAGGGACATACAGGGAGTCGCTGGTCATCCTGGACATAAGAGGACAGTCCCGTGCACGGTGGGGATGGCAGAGGGGGAGCAGGAGAGAGCTTGCTCAGCTGGAGGGTGGTAGATGACCGCCGGGCCCGGAGAGAATACTTCGTGTCTCAGGGCACTGGGGATCTCTTTCACCGTCACACAATGACCAGATCCAGAAATGCAAATCAGGGACCATGTGGACGAATGATAGAACATTTGCACAAATTCAATTACAAAAAGCACACCTTGCAGAAATTTCTCACTCATGCTTTCTCATGATACCAAGGAAGAGTGCAACCGTGTGAGCAAGCTCCCCCCAGTTTCCTCCTCTGGGGGGCCTCTGGGCCTGCATCGCGCTGAAGAGGGTCAGGAGCTGAAAGTGGGAGAGTCTGCTTCTCCCAGGCCTCGTGATGCCGCAATGAGAGGCCAGGTCTCACCCCACTCCTGAAGCTCCTACCGCCCCAGGCACAGGCCAAGCCTTTGCACAGGTATTTGCAGCGCAGAGCTCAAAGCCTTTGAAAACCGTCTTCACAACTTCCCCACGAGACAAGTGGGTGAGGCAATCCACCCCAGCCGGTGGAGGGAAGCCAAGAGAGATAAGGCCACTGAGAGAACTTTCAGGGGTGAACTAGAAAAAACCCTCCAAGCGTTTGAGGAAGGGGATAAGCGCCTCTTTCACTTTTCTTCCTGCTCTCACCAACTTCTCCAACTTTCCCACTGGCTTTCTCTTTTTCTAGTTTCCTTCCCTCTCTTTCCTTCCCTCCTGTCCAGGGGCCCCTCGGTCCGTGGCTTCTGGCTGCTCTGGGGAGTACAATGGTCTCTGGCACAACCAGCCTCAGGTGGTCCCTGAAACAGGAAAGTGGGTCCAGAAAGACAAACTCTAATTGTACCGTAAGAGCCAGAGGGCTAAGGGCAGCGGCTCTATTTTCTCCCAAAAGGAAGAAAGCGGAGTGAAGAGCTTGTGGAAACAGGACGTTAGAGAGCAAACTGGCCGCGGGAATGGTGGCGGCGCTGTGGGGCTGGGGTGGCCCGTCAGCACAGCTGGGTGACAAACTCACAGGTCTGGGACAAGAGGTGGAGCTGGGGCCTCCCTGGTGGCACAGCGGTTGAGCTCAACGGCTGCTGCGCTGTGGAGCTGTGGGCAGTGGCGACGCAAGTTTGACGCCCGGCCAGGGAGAATCCCACATGGTGCGGCAGACCTCCTGCCTCGCCCGCTGCTCCCCTCAGCAGTGTATTTCTGATCTGCCTGTTCTGCTCCCCACTCTGTCTCTGGTGAACCCTCTCGCCACCCCACGCCTCTGGCCTGCACCCCAGCTTGTATGTATAAATAAATAAATCTTTTAAAAAAAAAAAGAGGTGGAACTGGGGGCTGTGGCAAATGGCGGCAACTCAAAGGATGCAAAGACATCGGTAAGAGAATCCTTCTGTCAGAGAATCCTTCTTTGAGCAACCGGGAGGCCTGGGCTGACCAGGGAAGCTGGGGACAGGGAGTCGCTGGGTGACCAGGAGAAGAGGGAGAGGAAAGGCGTGAAGGAGCTGGAAATTTGGAAGCTGGGGTCAAAGTTAGAGATGCTGAAAGTGAAGGTTTCGGAGGTAGAGCCATTGGGTGCTGGCATCATACAGGATGTGACTAGACGGTTGGGTGACTGAGGTGGAGCAGAGGTGAAGGTCATTGGAATTCAAAAGGATGAGGCACGAAGATGCGATGGTGTTGGGTGCCATGTTCCATAGGTCTGAGGTCAGTCGTGATGGTGGCAAAAGTGAAATGAGGGGGAAATCTCCAAATCTCCAGCAAATGGTGGGGAAAGAACAACAGCAGAGCAAGGTGCCTCCAAAGACAAGGCAATATGGCAGGAGAAAGAAGCAACCCAAGTCTGACATGGGCAAGGGCAGCGAGCCGCTGTGAGAGGAGCTGTTTCAGAGCAGCAGGTCTTCCTGAGAAAACTGGGTTTCCTCTCGGGGAGAAGGAGAGCTTATTGAGCAAGCTGAGATGTAGCAGAGGAAAGATTTGTGAGAAAAAAGGAAGGAGAGAGATGAGAGGGAAGAGAGAATCAAGAATCAGTAGGCCTTCGTGAGAGACATGGACATTCTGTGTTTCCTTATGAAAGGAAAACTCCTGTAGGGGCCTCCCTGGTGGCCCAGGGGATAAGTCTCAGCACTATCATGCAGCACCACTGCAGCCCGAGTTCAATCCCTGGCCAGGGAGCTGACCCACATGGTGCAGCAGACCTCTCCTGCCTCACCCGCTGCTCCCCTCAGTGGTGGATTTCAGTCAATCTCCCTATTGTGCTCCCCACTCTGTCTCTGGTGAATTCTCTCACCCCCCCCATACCTCTGGTCTACACCCCAGTTCTTATATGCATAAATAAATAAAAATAAATCTTAAAAAAGAAAGAAAGAAAGAAAGGAAAACGACTGTCAATAAGGAATTCTTGTCAAAGAATCAAAAGCACAATCCAAATGTCCATCAACGGATGACTGGAAAAACAAGACCTGATCTCTCCACACAATGAAGCTCTAACACTGGTTTCAACATGGAGGATGCTTGAAAACATTATGCTCAGTGAAATAAGCCAGTCATAAAAGAAGAAACAGTATATGGTTTTACTTATATGAGATCCACTATATGCCTAGAAAAGGCAAATTCATCGTGACAAATAAAATCAGTGGTCCCGGGGAGGAGGGCTGGTGGAAGTGGGGAGTTATAGTTTACTGAGTACAGAGTTTCTGTTTGGGATGATGAACAAGTTCTAGAAATGGAGAGTTGTGATGTTAGCACCACAGCAGATAACTTACAGCTACTGAACCGGACATTTAAAATTAATAAAATGGCAAACTCTATGTTGCCTATGTTTTACCACAACAAAGAATAAATTTGAAAAATATCAAAACCAAATCTGATCATGCCATTGGATGCCAGTCTCTGTTTATAGGAAAAACAGGAGTAATGAGTTAAATGATACCACAGCGACATCATAAGAAAATTCACAATTTAGGAAACTCGACAAACAACGAGCAATCCAGTTTCTTCAACAAATAAAAAATTAAAGGAGAAGGGAGATGAAAGGGAAGCCTACAAATTAAGAGAGACTTAAAAGACATGTTCTGGGCCTCCTGGGTGATCTAGAGGTTAAGTCTCAGCCCTATTACTGCTACGGCCTGAGTTCGATCCCGGGCCAGGGAGCTAACCCACATGGCACAGCAGACCTCTCCTCTCTCGCCTAATGCTCCTCTCAGCAGTGTATTTCAATAAATCCACATGTCTGCTCTCCACTCTCTCTGGTGCATCCTCTCACCTCCTGCACCTCTGGCCCAGTTCTACACAAAAATAAATAAAAGTCATATTCATATATAACCTTAATTTGACAAAAGGAGTTGAGGTAGTTTGAATATTATAAGATAAATTTGATGATGCAAGGGAAGTATTGTTAGTTTATTTTGACTTGATAATGATCTTGCAAGTACATTAAAAATTCTTTACCTTTTAGAGATACATCCTGAAATACTCACAGGTGAATGTGTATGATGTGTAGGATTTGCTTAAAAATAATTGGGAAGGGCCTCCCTTTTGGTGCAAGGGGTTAGGTCTCAGCACTCTGAAGCTATCCGCAGCCACTGCAGCACAAGTTCAATCCCCAGCCAGGGAGCTTCCCACATGGAGCAGCAGACCTCTCCTGCGTCGCCCGCTGCTCCACTGTGCTTCAGTAGATCTGCCTGTTCTGCTCCCCACTCTGGTGAATCCTCTCACCACCCACATACCTCTGGCCTACAGCCCAGCTCTTGTATGCATAAATAAATAAATCTTTTTTAAAAAAATAATTGAGGAGCTGAGATTTGATGCCATGAGTGAATGGAGCTCACTAACCAAGTTTGCCCACCCCAGTTAATAACAACTGGTGAAGTTCACGCAGTGACGGGCTCATGAAGGCTCATTATCTGTAATATTATTCTAATTTTGAATAAGTTGTGAATGTTCCGTAATAAAAGGTGGGACATGGACTTTGGTGGGATAAAACCAACAAGAGTGTGTTTAATGGGTATATGTGTAAATCTTATATTTAAGCTCAGGTTGGGGGAGGGAAAGCAGGTGTTGACAATGCTGTCTTGGAGTGTGTTGGCTCCAAGATCAATCCACCAATACAAAGTAGAACATCTATAAAAGACAGCCCCACCTGAGGCCAAGATCCAAGCAAGATGCTCTGTGTCCAGATTGGCAACTTCTGGGTAGCGAGCTCAATTCTAAGTCCTAGAATTTATAGGAGACATTGTCTGACTCTAAGCTACTTAATGGCAAGTTCAACCTGGAGAAAAGAAGAGTAGGCTAATGACACGTCAAGATGATAAACACCCAAAGAGGCAGAGTTTGGCCAAATACGGTTTCCCTCCTCGTCAGGAGGTAACACGACATCACAGGGCTTGTCAGCGCTTCCCATTCACCCTTCCTCCGCACCAAGGAGGAGACAATCTTCTACAGTCACGACACAGACTGGAAACGTTCAGATATGTGCCTGGTCTTTACAAAACCTCGTGGATTTGCATTCTATGCAACAATACCTTTGGTTGCAAAAGTAATGAGCAAGTGCTCATCTTGTGTCTTCATCTCCACTACACAGTACCCCATCTTGGGGTGTAAAGAGAGACTTAGCGCAGGTGGGACTCCCAGAGGGGTAAATAGAGCTCCTGCTCCTCCCTCAATCTGTGCCTTTTACCGAGCTACTTAGCCTCTGAGTCCTCTGTCACATGGGATTATTTGGCTTACCTCCCTGGATGTAAAGCACAGATGAAAGATACCCTATGTAACAATCACAACTGTCACTTATAAAGCACTTGCCACTGATCCTGTACAGCCAGTTCTGCTGTACCACCTGTTCCAAAAACATGAGTGTGTGCCAGCACGAGTGATAGACTAGGGAACAATTTGGACATAATGTCAATTTTGCCTGTGTGAGATTTCATCAGCAAGATACACTGGATGCACCCAACTGAACCAAGCCACATAGGAACACACACACACATGCACTCCAGACATCTACCAGCAACCCACGCTGGAAACACGGGGGTGTGTGCTGAGCCACACCCCACACATCTGGTAGAACAACTTTCCATCTGATCTCAACCCTCCAATCACTACTTCACAGTACTCCATGAGCTGCAACCCTTTGACACCCACTTCCACAAGCAAACTGGGTCTCTAAGATAAAGTACCGTATTTATCAGAGCATTTAAACAGTTCTTGACTACGTAAGTGTAATACTGTGCTACCACTTTGGTCCCTTTCATACATACGCGTGCCTGTGTGCAAATTTGCCTGTGTACATGCATGTGTGTATGGGTCTATGCATATACATGTATATATGCCATGCATGAAGCATCTAAGTGTTTTTCCCTTAATCCCCATTTTTCCCATCAGCCCTGTGGTTTTTATTGTGCAATTTTGCATAGCACAGTGATTTTTAGGAACCCATATGTTGTGTTAGAGCAGAACTGGCTGTACTAAGCAATTTGTATGCTTTCTGTTTTCAATAACTCATTGAGATGGATGCTAGCATTGTTCTCACATTGTAGGTACTCAGCGAATGACAGCTGTGCTGTTGCTAATAATGAAAATGAAGCCAGTCCAGGAATGGAAAGGCCTCTCAGTTCCTGTGGCACGCCACCTTATTGATAGGCAAACAGTTGAATGGCCAACAATGGGTTATTGTTCCAGTAGTGTGAGTCCTTCGGTCTCTCAGTCCCCAATTCCAGAGGCTTTTGACCAAGGAGACTGACCAGAGACTCAGTAGCCAGCCCTGGCAGCCACCCATTCACCAGACAGGCCCCCAAGGCCGCAACCTGCCCGTTCCCTCCTGCTCAGTCCTGGAGTGGCCTTCTTCCTCCGTGACCCGGCGCCTTCTCTACAAGATCAACTGACCGACTGGCTGGAGAAGCTTATTACAGCTCAGCCAAATACCTTCCAAAATCTGCATGATTACTTACGGCCCAGATGTCTGGAACGTCTGCTGCTTCCTGTCCTGTGTTCTCTGGGAAACAAAGGTCCAAAATGAGTCACTGCGAGATTCGCACAATGGATCAGCTGGAGGGCAGAGGCCCCCAGGCCCCTGCGGCCTCCGTCTCTATTTCTGCAGGATCCCCCTGGAGAGCTTTTGTGGAATAAGTAACCTCCTGCCATCGACAGCTAAGACGCTCCCTTATTCATCAGCCTACCGTGTGATGGCGAGTTCCTGGGCAGACGCAGGGCACGTGGGAATCCCACTGCCCACGTGGAGCATGGTCTGGTAAGTCCATAGAAGTGGCACAGCACAAGTCCACCTATTTCAGACATGTTTTTCAATTGACTTTTGAGAAAGATGCCCACAATTCTCTCCACTCTAGTTTTAGAACAAAATAGCAAGTTAAATTCTAGATGTTTCACTGCAAATAAGGGGGGTCACTTCCTCATCTGTACATGGGGACCCTGCCTATGTCGGAGGGTTGCTGTGGGGAACACAGAATATGTGCATGTGGGTCCTCGGGGGCAGTGGTAATGACATTAGAAATGTTAGTAGCAGCTCAGGACTCCCACAGGCTTCAGGCAGCAAAGCTTAGCACAGAGGCCCCAAGCCAATGTTTCAGAAAACTCTTGTGTTGCAGAGCGCTTCAGCTAGGCAGGGGAGCCTCACTCCAATACCCATCTTCGGGGACTGGGATTCAAAACACAGGGGAGTAGCCTGGGACTGACTCTAGAAGGAAAATGCACCAACAGATCTTGGTTCAAGTTAGCCTCACCACTCAGCAACCCTTAAACTGGGACCCCTGGGAGAATTCCAGAGTACTGGGGATGATGAAAAGCAGCCATTTCAATGGGGAAAAAAAGATGCAATGAAGCCCCCAGGACTTCCCCAACCAACTCTGCATTTGCTCCTCTGAAACTGAGTTTTCTTTATCCCTCTTAACCGCTTGTGTTCATCTGTTAATCTACTTCTAGACTATGTGCACTGATGATATAAAAACTTTTAGTTGCCAGCTTGTTTTTTACTGGGGGCTAAAGAGGAACTGATTCTGATAGCAAATTCACAGAAGGTCTTTTCCATTATGCAACCTTATTTTCCCAGTGCTGTCAGGGACTCTGCTGTGAGGTATCACGTGTTACCTGAAAGCCGTGGCTCAAGGCAAATGAACACACAAGAGAATCCCGAGATGCACTATGTCCCACGTAAGTGACTTGCTGAAGACTTACGTGAATGACATTAAAAGATATCAAATGTGCTGTGTGCCGGAACCTTTAAGTACATAATCTCTAAACTGTGAACAACTTTCAGAAACAAGAATTACTATTTTTGGCTTGCAGTAAGAAAACCTCACGCCACCGGAGAGGTTGAGAACAAAAATGCTTCCTGGCTCCTTTCTCAGGATGTTCTTTGTTGACTGTACTGGATCCCCGTGGAAATTGCATCCAAAGCACCAAATATGTTCATATATTCATACTCATCAAAATTGTGTTCAATGATCCATTTCATGTGTTGGTAAATCCCTACCCCCTCAGCCCCACCCTGGCTCCAGTCAACAAAGCCCCCACAGTTAAGGCTGCTATTTGTCTTGTTCATTTGCTCAACAATGATTTGAGTGCGTGGGTTCCAGGCACCAGGGTGGTGGCTGGAGACTCAGCAGTCACCAGGATGCCCTGAGACCCTCAGGAGTGTGCAGTCCAGCATACGGCTCTGCAGTCTGCTCCCATTCAGGGCCTGGCACACAGCAGGCATTCGGTCAGTATCACCGAGTGCAGGAATGCCTGTAAGTCAAGCTTCCACATGCCCGTGCCCCTGCAGTGGGGCCTACCTGTGTGTCCTTCACAAGTTCCTTTGTGATCTGGTTACTTCCTCCTCCTTCGTTCTCACCGTCTCATCAGCCCCCTTTACAACCCAACAGTGCCACACCAAACATATCTTAATCAAACAATGCTCTATCAGATCTCCCTGCCTTTGAACATACCATTTCCTTCCCTTGAATTGCAAGCCCCATCAGATTCAAAACTCCACCCATAGTCACCTCCTCTCTGAAGCCTCCCCAACTCCCATCATAGATCAAGCACCTGGCTGATACCCGCATTAAGGCATGTATCACACCTCACTGGCAGTAATGAGTGCCTTGCTGTCTTCGCAGCAAGGCTGTAAGATCTTGGATAGGCACTTTGCCTCATCTTATATCCGTTAGGAAGCTTCTAGCTGCAAGTAATAGCCTACCCAACTAAGTGGCTGGAACAATATAGACATACACCATCTCAATAACAGCAGCATTGAGGAACAAAGACCCCAGGACTGTTTAATTCACAGCATCAGTGACCCTTCAGGGAATGGGCATGCGCCATAGTCCCACCCCCTCATCCATATTAGCAATCCCTTACTCATGGTGACAAAATGACGGCCATGGTTTCAAGGCATCACATGTGATCGCAGCAATTGTCAACAAAACAAAAAAGTGGAGAATGTAGAATCATCCCCTCCCCGGTGCCTATTTTTAAGATTGAAAACCCCCTTCTCAGTTATCCAAGCAGATTTTCCTCCAGAGTTTGTGGGTCAGAAATACATCCCATGTCCACATACGAACCAATCTCTGGCAAGGAGAATGAGATCACTTTGATGACTGAGACTAATTCTTTCTCTCCTTCTGAGAGACATAATTTCAGAGGAAGGTGTACACAAACAGGGCTCAGTTATCAGGGAAGGAGGTTGGGAATGGATTAAGTTGACAAACCAGTAAGCATCACCACATCCTTGTGCCTTTCTACTTCACAGACTCGCTTCTCTTCTAAGTAACTCAGGTTCATTGACAAGAGTGCAGCCCTCGCTTTTGGTAGACTCAGGTGAGAATCAGCTGCTGTACTGGAAGATGTACCAGGTCACTGCTAGTTGAATTTTCATCCATGTCCTACTGCTCCTTCTGTATCGATGCCAAGAATGTACTCACTCCCCCAGCAGCAATGTGTGAGTTCCATCATGTGCCAGCAACTGAACTAGTGCTGGGGACACAGTGAGTGGCCCACAAGCTCTGTCCTCAAGTAGCTCTGCCTACTGATCAAGCCTATTTATTTTTTCCTCCAAAAGGTGAGACAGGTGAGGAAGACATCCCACTTTTGATGGATTAAGAAACCAGGGTAGCAGTTGCTACATTCATGGCATCGATTTAGCAAAGAGCTGTTCCTGCCAACAGAAGCTCTTCTCAGACAGAAATGATCAGAAATGCAACCAGCCTATTGCAGGTCCAATTCTAATCCTAGTCAGCCAATAGACAATGACCCCGTCTGTGTTCTACTCCATAAGAGAGGTGGGAAACAAAGCTTCTCAGGCCAGATGTCCCTGGGAAGAATAGGGTTACAAGGTCAAATAATTTTTTGAAATGCTGCCACTAACCCACCCTTCCCTTGGAGATTCACAATTCACTTTAATGCACTAAAGGCCCTGAGAAGTCCTACAATAAATTAGCCAGGGTAGCTCAGTAGGTGAAAATTGTATTTGCTCATAGAGAACTTTCGCATTTCATAACTCCTCCTAACATCATCCATTTATTAAGTAAATTATCAACATGCATTACACATCTTTGAGTAAATCAAACCTGCACTTAGGGACTTTATAAGTTAATGGAGCTAACTTCCATAGCACAAAGAACAGTGCTTACTGGGATCACGAATGTTACTATGAAACCTATGGTTTACTAAGTGCTTTGATAACTAATTACTTAAGTTGATCCCCACAAGTTTCATTATCAACTCATTGGAGATGGCACAGATGAGAGTTAGATCCAAGATCCTATCCTTGGGATTATTATTATTTATGTGATTCATGTGTTTGAGAATATTCCTGGATGTATTAGACTTGGGTAAGCCACAAATAGCACAGAAATCTCAGAAGCTTAGAACAACAAACCCTTATTTCTAGCTCAGGTTGCATGTTAATAGCTGCATCTCTGAGCTATGGACTAAAAACTCATCCACCTCCCCTTCTGCCCCCCAGAATTCACACGTCGACACCTAATGCCCAGTGTAAAGGTATTTGAAGGTGGGGTCACCGGGAGACGGAGCCCTATGACTGGGATTAGTGCTCTTATGAAAGAGACCCCAGAGAGGAAACTCTTCCCTTCCACCCTTCAAGGACATAGCAAAAAGTTGGCTGGCAACAAACTAGGAACGACTCTCACAAGACATTAATATGCACGCACCTTGATTTTGGACCCCCAGCCTTCAGAACTGTGAGACTTTTAAGTTTCTGCCTATAAGCCACCCGCTCTACGGTATTTCTGCTATAGCAGACTGACGAGACTGAAACACTCTCCTTCATGCGTCTTCTCACCCTAGAATCCAGGCTGGAGAACAGCCCCTGTGGGAGACATGGCGTCTCCTGAGAAAGGGAAAGAGCCAGAAAGCTGACAGAGATCATAATTCCTAACGACTGTGCTTGGATGTGGCACTTCCCCTCTACTCACAACCCACTGGCAGAGCAAGTCTCATGGCCAAACCCCGGGCTCGTCAAGGAGGCAGGGAGGCGTGTTCCTCCCTGGACAGGAGACGCTGCCAGCCACGTGCATGTCTTTCAGGGAAGGAGCTGGGAGGGAATAATTATGGACAACACGCAACATGGGGAATGAAGACAGGCACTGTGTGGGCCAGAAGGATGAGCTCTGAAGACGGGTCAATCCAAATTTAAATTCAACCCTGCCCGTGACTGATGGGGGTGAAATGGGGGCTGAGATAAACTCTAATCCCCTGTCCCTTCATCTGTAAATGAGAACAATAGTGTCTACCTCTTAGATTGGCAAAGGGCTAACGAGAGAATGCTTCTGTTCCTAGCACAGTGCCTGATCAAGGAAAATCTTTAGTGAGTGGCAAATATAATCATGCCAGAGCTTTCTTTGCATCTCAGTGGTCTGCAAACTACCCCTCCGAGTGCCTATGAATCTCACCCGTCCTCCCCCCATTCTGAATGTCCGCCAGTCAGTCTGCACCACTCAGCCTAAGAAAGGCTGGTGAGTTTCCAGTGAAGTGAAAAAATGAAGAAAAAGATAACAAGGGACAGCTTCAACAAACTGTTCCTTTAGAAGCTGCTTCACCATAGACAAGTCAATCCTAGTGACATATGCAAATGACATACCCAGGACAAGTAAATATACATTGGCCTCCTGGTATCAGAATTTGGCTTTACAAGAAGAAAATTTACCTGGAAGTCAAAAAACTGAACACATGAAGGCTCGCTGGAGGATGGAAGGCTCTGGGTCCTCAGCTACCAGCGTGGGTTACCGGGAGGGCAGGCCTTTCTCACCCTCTCTTCTCAAGGAAGAAAAGCAGCCCGTTCTCACAAGTTCTGACCTGAAGTGGCCCCAGATGTGTGCGCCTCCTTCCTCTTTGGTAAAGGGGACTGTTTTCTGCACCATCTTCGGTAACAACCCATTGAATCTTTGGGGCAGGAAGTAGTGTAAGGAGGGTCTCTGGAAGCCCAGACTCCTCACCTCCTCAGAGACAGAGAATGCGGGCTTTGGCAGTGCTTCTCCCCTTCGCTTCTCAGAGATAAATTATAATTCTCTGTCCTTTCATCTGTACATGGGAATAATAGTGTCCACCTCATAGAGTTGGGCTAGTGGGAGAACTGGCTGAGGGGCTGAGCTGCTAGAGGTCATACCCCAGCCGTGGTTATAAACAGTCTTGCATCAGCCAACCGCTGCAGATTCCAGCTATGTGAATTTGGGCTACTTACATAACATAGTTGAATTTGGGTTTCCCCATCAGGAAGAATGGGGATGTTCATGTGTTATTTTTTACCTCTTCATCCTCAGCCATCTTTCAATTTTCATTACTGCCATCACACAGGTGACTGATATATCATTCCCTGGATTAATCTATTCTATAACCTGGAGCCATTTCTTAAATGGTACTACAGGAAATCAAAGAATTACCTTTTCTTTCGATTTTTTCCAACTTTCTTGAGATATCATTGACATATAACACAGGTAAGTTTAAGGCATCTGATGTGATGATTTGATAGAGGCGTACGTACACTGCAAAATGATTACCATGATAAGGTGAGTTAAAAGCTCCATCCTCTCTCTGAACAATTTTTTCTTCCTTGTGGCAATAAAATTTAAGATCAACGCTCAAGAACTTTCAAGTATATAACACAATATCATTAGAGACACCATGCTATGTGTTAGATTCCCAAAGCTTATCCATTTATAAATGAAGTTTGTACCTTTTGACCAACACCTCTCCATCTCCCCACCCGCCACTCCTGGACAACCATGATTCTATCTCTATTTCTATGAGTTCAACTTTTTTGTTTCCACATACAAGTGAGAATATGCAGCATTTTCCTTTCTCTATCTGACTTATTTTACTAAGCATAATGGCCTCAAGTTTCATCCATGTTCTTTCAAATGGCAGGAACTCCTTTTTTATGATGAATAATATTCCATCGCGTGTGTGTGCGTGTGTGTGTGTGTGTGTGTGTGTGTGTGAGTACTGTATTTTCTTTATTCATACATCCATTAATGGACACTGACATTTCCACTTCTTGACTATTGTGAATGATACCGCTGTATGGAAAACCACTTCCTCATGCTTGCATTTGGGCTTTATATTAGACAAGAACTTTAACATGTCTACCCAAATTAACCTTTGTTTTATTACGTTTTAGTTCAAAATATTCATAGCAGGTATACTTTTTTGTCGGTTTATTTCACTTCAGCAAAACCTTTTTTTTTTTTTTTACTTAATGCCTACTGTGCTTCCGGTGCCCTCCAGGTGAAAGGAAAGAACTTAACACCCCAGTGACCTCAGCTGAACCACATGAATTTCTTTGGTCCATGGAATGTGAGTGAAATTCTATACCTTGTCCAAGCAGGAGTAATGAGTCCCACGTGGTTCTGCCAATGTTATTTTCCTCTACCACAGAATGCCAATGTCCCAGATGCCAGTTGCCCCTTACAGAGAGAAGAGAGCATACAGCAGAGTCATAGCTGACCAACAACCAACACATCATACGAATGAAAAACACCTTTGGCTCTCATAAACAACTGAGGGAATGACACATCACGTACCTTTATCACAGTATAAGTCAGGTAACAGTCTGAGGAGAGACGGGAATGACTGCCCAAATTTACAAGTGAGGGAACTGAGGTAGTGACTCACCAGAAGCTCAAAACTGAGAATGAGTGTTCAAGCCTCTGTCTGTATCCTTTGTCCCTAAACCTGCCCTCCTCCCACTCCACTGTAAGCTCCCTGGACAGTTTGGTCCATAGAACTTCTCGGAGTTTGGAATTTCAGTTATTTTTACTTTTTTGGAATTGATTTATTTAATGTATTGATTGATTGATTTCCCTAGCAATCTAAACTCCTTAAAAGCTTGAATTATGTCTGCCTTTTTTATCATTTCATTCTCAGCTCTTTGTACACATTAGATGCTCCATCTAGATGAATGAATGAATGACTGGATAAATGAACACCTCCATTGGCCTTTATGTTGGGAAGACGAGATGGCCATACAGACAAGTGGAACAGTTTTAGATAAAAAGGGACGCCAGGCCCAGTGGCATAGCCAGAACCAGACGTTTGGATGGATGACCTGCTTTTACCCAAGTTACTGACTTTCTGTAAGCATGCCCACCACCACCCCACAGGCCCAAGGAAGGAGCAGTCAGAGCCCCAGAACCAAGCTGGACACTTCGGCCCCTTGGGACCTCAGTCTGAGCCCCTCCCAAACCTGGCTCTGCATCTTCTTCCCCAACCTCTCCCTTCACCTGCATTTGCTAACTTGGTAAAGGTCACCACTCTGCCCCATCTGCCAGGGACCTCAAGTCCTCCTGGATCACTCCCTTCCTCCCCAAACCCAGCTGGTCACCAGTCCCACTGGGGTGTGAGAATTCTCTTTGCCTCCCTGGCTCGCAGCCCCCAGTCTTCTCTCTGTCCTCTCTCCTGGTTCCTCCAAAAATATTTCCCATGCTGCTGCTGTCAGATTTTTAAAATAAGCAAACCATACATGCATATATGCCTTCATAAATAAACTGTCATCCTCCTGCTTGAAAAAGGTGAGAAGACTTTAGGTATTATCGGCTCTGTGCTTTCAATTTTGTTTAATCAGAAGAACTACCTTAGGGCACTTGTTAAAAACACTGGTTCCTGGGCTCCACCCTCAACCTATTTACTAGGAATCTCCTAGGGAGGAGCCTGAGAATCTCTTTTGTGTAAATGCCTCAGATGGCTCTTATGATTAGACAAGTATAGGAAACACTGAAATACCCTACTAGTTAGAATGAGATTCAGCAGTATCTGCTGTAAGTACAGAATCTTGACAAAGGGGGCCTTAAATAATCTAAAGGTTTAATTATCTCACACAATGTAAGAAGTCTGGAGATAAGTCTTTCTAGTTTGGTTTAACAGCATAATAACATCACTACACTGAGTCAGCACTTTTGCAATTCCCCTGGTCTTCCCTCATGACTACAGAATGGCTGCCACTGCACCAAATATCACATCACATGATAGTACCCTCAGGCAGGAAAGAAGATAGAGGAGGGGAAATAGTGAAGTAGGAGAGGTACCTCTACTTTCCCATTTTCTCAATTTCTCAATTTTTTCATTTTATCAGGGAAAGGTTTTTGTCCCCAGAAGCCCACAAACAGGCTACTGACCAGAGTTGGGCTATCTACTCACCACTAGTGTGGACCAAACACTCGCAAAGAAGAATACAATTGACATGATTAAATAATAGTGATTTGAACCCTATGACTCGGCACATCCCACCCTAATGAAGTAAGGATTCTATTAGAAAGGAAGCAGGGGAGATGGCTGTTGGGAGCAGTGGACTTTATCAATGCTATTGACCACAGTGACCTGTGTTGTCTTCAAGTGAAACTGTAAGATTTACCACATTCCATTTTCCAGCCTTGAAACTCATGGAACCAAATTCATGGAACTTCAGTCAATTGGGATCTGATCTGAGCAACCCCTTGCAACCCCAGTGGACAGGCAGCATGAGTAAGAAATAAGTCTTTGTTGTTATGAGCCACTGAGATTTGGGGGTTATTTGTTCCTGCAGCACAGCACAGCCTGCCCAGCAGGAAAGAGGGCCTCGTGGACCACCCGGGCTGCCAAGCACAGCCGGGACCCGCCCGCTGGGAATACCACATAGAGCCACCTGCAGGAGACCTTCATTTGCTGTAGCTGGCTCAACAGCAGGACAAGCTCCGTCTTGACTGCTGCGTTACTTTAAAAAAAATAAAGAAGGCCATTTTCCTTCTGAAATGCATAATAAGGAACCCATGGAGAAGGTGGACCCATTTTTCTTTCTCTCCCCTGCTAGTTTTCTCAAACTCCAGAAGACAAGTAATCCCTACAACACAAGCTCTTGCTGAGCCTGTGCCGAGTACTGCCTGTCTATTCTCCACCAGCAATGCCACAAGACCGCTGCTGTTTTCATCACTCCCATGGTTCAAACAAGAAAATCAAGACTCTAGATGCCATAGTGAGTGTCAAAGCCACCACTCAAAGCCAGTCTGCTTGACTTCATTCCTGCCCGAGCTCCAGCTGTGAAATTCGAGCAGTTGCTGCGGTTGGCTTTTTCCCAGGAATCAGGTGAATCCATGACCTAAACAGAATTCATCAGGTCACCCAGCTCATCGGAAGTGCACTGAATCATTGGAAAGGGACAAATGGAAGACAGGCAGCCTCCTCCCAAGCTGTTCTTATGCCCACACTATTGCTCATTTCCATCCCTCACTGGCAGGTACATGATGATACTGGAACAGCAATGGCAAGCCTCGGAGATCAAGTAGGCAGGCCTCACCTGGGCTGGTCCAGGGTGTAAGGAATACAGAGGCCCAGTTTCCAGAATGGGGGGGTCTAAATGAACACATCAATGCCCACAAGGCAGATATGTTCCCCTGCTGCCTCTCTCATTTGGCGTATGCTCCTCTGTCCTTACGGGGGGATTTTCCTGATACCACCTCCCCTTATTGACACTCTTTTTTTTTTTTTAAAGATTTATTTTTTATTTTTTATACATACAAGCTGGGGTACAGGCCAGAGGCATGGGGCGGCGAGAGGGTTCACCAGAAACAGAGCGGGGAGCAGCACAGGCAGATCAGAAACACACTGCTCAGGGGAGCAGCGGGCGAGGCAGGAGAGGTCTGCCACGCCATGTGGGATTCTCCACGGCTGGGTGTCGAACTCACATCGCGCTGCCGACAGCTCCACAGCGCAGCGCTTAACCGCTGCGCCACCAGGGAGGCCCCCTTATTGACACTCTTTATATATATCTGTCTCCAATACTGGACTTGAAATATAAAAAAGGGAGTATTTTTATTTTTAGTCTTCAAATACCTTGAACCTAGCCCATTGCCTAGAAGAGAGTGAGTGATTATGAACACTTAAATGAATACTGTAGCCCAAGGGAGACTTGGATTGTCATGTCTCTGTGGCACTTTAGTATCTACAAGATGCCTTTATTTTGTGTTTCTCAAGCACTCCAATCAAGCAGGGTAGATTTCATTCCCTTTTTAAGGAGGAGAAACCAAGTTTCCGAGATCTCAAGCGAACAAGTGCACTTGGCCAAGATCATCATGAATAAGCAGTGCAGCCCAAAAGCTGATCATGTTACACATGTAGCAGAATACAATACATACATGTGGGGGAAGTAGGGGGGGGAGTGGAGAGGGAGTGGGGAGAGAGGGGTGGGGAAGGGGGCAGAGAGAGAGAGAGCTGGATCCAACCCTAATTCAGTAATCTGCCCATCTGCCCATGATAATTTGGCAAGACCCACACTGAGAGGCTGAATCAATGATTGTTTTTAGAGCCAGATAAGTGAACACATTTGCACATTGACAAATTATCAAACAGCAATTTTAGTAATGTCGTTAGACTGTACTCAAGATAGAATGCAATTTAGATATGCATATCCTCTTTCTAATGATCATTCGTCCATCAGCCTCCCAGGTCAAATTGAGTTTAATCTTTCTCAATGGCCTTACTTTTGGTTTCAGTCTCCCCATAGTCAGCGTGCCTTCTGTAACTTCCATTCAGCACATACATAATGGGAAAGGCATGTGTCGGGAGATTAAGAAGGTAGAGCGGTTCTTTGTTAAAACAAGACAAGGAAGGTTTGGTGTGATACTGGTATTCCTCAGACATCCAACCTTGTCCACACTGCCACAAGTATACCTGCTTGAATACACCGTTGTATATTTTAGGAAACTTCCAGTGACTCTGCAAACAGAGATGACTGTTTGCAGGGAGGTTTTAGGCAGCCTTAGCAAGCATGATGTTTGAATCTTAGTAATCATCTATTTTTTATGTGTAAATAAACAGTGGGAGGAAAGGAGAAGGCATCCATGCAATTTTAATGAACAAGATTCCCATTGGTCTTGAAAAGAAAACAAAAGGTAGCTTAATGGGCACAAGGAAGCTATTTTTTCTAGTGATTTTTCTGCTTAGCTTTCCTGGGAAGAGAAGTGACTTCTAAATTAAAAAGAAAAAATGATGCCCTGAGTATATTTTTTCCTGCCATTGCATTGTCTTTGATCTTGTATTTCTTAAGAAAGAAGCACTTAACCTCCTATGTCAGATCAATGCTGGAAAAGCATGCTTTATTTTAAGATCCTTTTCTAGTTCATAGAAACTCTGAAAATCAGGCCAAATCTGTATCTTAGCATATGAACTTAAGATTCAAAAGTGGATTGCATTCAAGCAACCGACATACTTTAGAACTATTGGCTGGATTCAGGCATGTAACTCTTGGTTTTTTTTTCATCAAACATTAATTCTTTTTGAAAAAGCAACCAATTGGCAAATAAAATTTACTTAAATAAATTTAACTTAGTCTTAATGTTTTAAAGCCAGTTACATAATGACACTAACCAATGATACTAACTTGGATTCTTCCTTCAGCAAAATGGCGGACTCTCCATGGATTTCTCCTGAAGGAAGGTGAAAGACCCTCCAATCACAGAAGCAGTCTATCACAGATCTGTTTGAATTCCCTTTTCAAGTGAATGAAGTGTATTATGTTGCCAGAAGGATACTCCATCATCTATAATAAATATTCATCTGCATGTATCGTGCACTTGAGCTGCATGACTGATGAACTCCAGCTCCGGAAATGAATGGGAAACTCACGAAGACAAATGTCACCTTTCAGTGCTGTTCTTACAGATAAATTGCAGTTAGATTTAAACAAAGTCAGTAATTTCATGCTTTCCAACTGGTTTCTGAGTCAACTCAAACATCCCCCACTCTTATAAAGGTGCTAACACCCAATTGGATTCATTGGGTGTTGGCAAGCTCCACCAGGGAACAGTCAACAATTTCTACCCAGTGTTCTTATTATTGAAATACAATTATGCTAATTACACTTACCCAGGTATTTATGCAGTTTGGCCATTTTAAAATTGGGGCAGCTTCATTCATGGTTGGGAGGAGGATACAGAGATAGAGTTCTTTGGAAAAGCAATTTGGCACATTGCCATAAAATTGTATTCTCTTTTTGTCACAGGAATCCCCCACCTGGAGATTAATCCAAAATCTCTGGACAGGGCATCACTTATCTCCCAGTCCTCTGTTTTCTTTGGGATTCCAGAATCTTGAATATTCAGAACACTCCCTTCTCTCATGTCACCCCAAGTTATGGGTGGATTTGGATAGAAAGTCAAATAAGATCACCTGTGCCTCATCTGTACCTTTCTTATGAGAGGAAAAGAAAGGTTTAATATATTAGCCTTCCTCAAACACCAAAAAGCTTTAGCTACAAAGATAAAGAAATCCATTACAGAGTCAGCTTTTATTGTTAGCTATTATCAACAACGGGAAATATTAGAAACATAATCCACTCAATGTAATATGCAATATTAGAAAGTCATAACAAATTATGTAAATATGATGTGTAGCCTTTACTATAAAATAAGGAAGAAAAAAGCTGAGCAATAGATAAAACCACACTGGCAAAATATCAATAATGGCCAAAGCCAAGTGATGGAAATGTTAGTGTTCATTATACTGATTTCTCTCTAGAAATAATGACGGTGGGGGCCTGAGATATGGGTCACATTTTTTATTTACCTTCTACGCAAAATAGTTGAATAATTACTATGAATTTTTACCATTTATATATATAACAATGAAGGGTACTTTTAACTTGCAGAGAACATTTTTTAACTTGCAAGAGAGCGGAATGGGCAGAATTGACTGATATGACCTCACTGAAAACAACGTGTCCTGAAATATTTAGATCTAGAGACCCTGATTGGAACACACATGCCAAGATTAATGTTTTATTTACTGTAGCCAGGAAGTGAGAATTGAGACCCCTTAGACACCTTAGAAAAACTCTGAAAAACAAAAGATCTACCGACTCCTTTCAAGTTCAAAAATATAAACACAAATACTAACATACAGACCAATAGCTGTGTTCCTTGATATTTATTCAAATAATTTGAAAAGTCAATCCTCACAACAAGCTGCAACGGGAATGCTCACAGCATCTTTAGTCCTAACTGACAAAACTGGAGGGCAACCAAGACGTCCTTCAATAAATAAACGGGTACAGCCAGACAGTGCAATATTATCCAGTAATTAAAAAATAAATGAGCTCATGTCACGAGAATGTACGGAAAAAACCTAAATGCATGTTACGAGGGGGAGAAATCAACCCGGAAACGCTTCATACGATGTGATTCCAACTCTTAAGATGTGCTGGCAAAGGCAAAACTCGGGAGAGTGTTTCCACGCTGTGTTGGTGTCTAGTGCTTTATCAGTGGTTGCCAGGGAGTTGGGAGGAAGGAGGAACAGGTGATTAGGAGCTCAGAGGATTTTTAAAGCAGTGAAGCAATTCTATACGATACAGTAATGATGTATACATGTCATTCATTATGTTTGTCAAAACCATAAAATGTACAAAACAAAGAGGGAAGCCTCATGCGAGGACTTCAGTTAATAATACTGTATCGATAGTTTCATTGGCTGCAATATGCCACATTTATGCAAGACACTAACAGGAGGATGGCCGTGAGCAGGTAGAAGGAACTCTCCCTCTGGTTGATGGTAGTAGACATAAAACGGCTCTTGCAATAAAATCTAATAAGACCAAGTTAGTGATCACCAGACGAGAAAGGGGTGGGTGGGTGAGAGTGGATACACCAGGTAAAAGGGGTCAGCTGTAAGGTGAAGGATAGAATTGTGATACACTTTTAGGGGTGCACTTAATAGAGCCCACACATGTTGATTTACAGTGATTGATGCACACCTGAAACTTACATAACATTTTAATGCAATGTTATTTCAAAATTAAAATTCAGTCTACTATTTTGAAAAATAATTCTAACAAGATGGCTGCAACGTCACCTCTGCCCCCACAGACACAGAAGTGGCATCTGAAGTAACTAAGGGGTCGGTAGAGTCAGCAGCCATGACTATCAGCATCACTTCTCTGGCATGTTCTCTTCACGGGCTAGCCCGGAGAAGAGCTCAGTGGTGTCTGAGACTTTGTCTACTTCATCTCTGCCTGCTCTCCCCCTCCCTGGTTCCTCTTCTCTTGCGAAAACTTGCGTAGTTGAATGGAAGTCTGAATGCAAAGCATTTGACAGAACATAAAGCCAGACAACTCCTACATTCAACAACAACGATACTGATCACATTTATTAAAACTAAGCAGCAACATCAAAATGCAGATGCAGTGCTGAATTCAAAGAGGAAAACACAAGGACACGAAAGTCTAAAGGCATCCAACAAGGATAAGTCTGTTCGGAGTTAAGGGTTATGATTAGTACCTGATTCTGTACACCTGTGGCCAGAAAAAATGAGTCTTGGGCCTCCATGGTGACGCAACGGATTAACTAGCAGAACTATGAAGCTATCGGCAGCCACTAGAGCACAAGTTTGATACCCGGCCAGGGAGATTCCCACATAGTGCAGCAGACCTCTCCTGTCTCTCCACTGCTCCCCTCAGCAGTGTATTTCAGTAGATCTGCCTGTTCTGTTCCCCATTCTCTGTGGTGAATACTCTCACTCCCCCCCACACACACCTCTGGCCTATACCCCACCTTGTATGTATAAATAAATAAATCTTTTTTAAAAAAGAAAAAAATTAGTATGTGTCTAATATGGTTGGAATTACATTTAAAGCTGTACTTAAAATCACAGCAGGAGTAGAAAAGGACACAAGGGACCACGCACTTGGTGGTGGGTTACCCAAGGGGAATACAAAATGTAAAAGATATAAATAACGATAAAAATATATCTATATATTTTAAAAATAATAATAATAAAAATCATAGTAGGAAAAATAACCAAGACAGGGGAAAAAAACTTGTAAAGAGTTACTGTAATTAAGACGTTGGGATCACATGGGAATATAATAAGCCTATGTCACTCCCATCGTTGAAATGTATTTTTTGGAAGTTGATCATCAATCATTTGATGGTGGAATGATGATGGTTCTGTGGAAGTTTTGTGTGTTTTTATGGAGTGAGGCCTTGGGGTGACCAACATCTTTTAGGACTCAGGGCTGTAGAACAAAATTAGGCTGTAGAACAAAATTAGGTAATTAAGGTCAGAAATGTGTTGAAATTCTACCATTAGTAGAAGCAGGACTAAAATCCAAAGTTCAGCTCCTCGTTCCCTTTTTGGGGAAATGCCTTTATTATTGACTCTACCACCCTTATTGAAATTCTTGTCATTGATCTTAATAAAAAGCCATGAGTTATTCTGACAACAGTTTATTCAGGGACAAACAACAAGAGAGGTGAGGTTGGAAGGTGCTTGTATGGGGATACCCTCTGCTATTCTCTGGAGGCCCACGCCCTCAGTTCTACCAGAAGGGGGGACAATGAGAAGAATTAGCAACACTAGTTGGGTCCTATAGTTTGATAATTTATACAGACATGCGCACTCTCTCTCTAGCCTCTTGACCTTACTTCAGTAGAGTGGCAAATATTCATGATCACATTGTCTACAGACCCCTTAGACAGAAAGCCACATTCTTCTTGTTCATTTCTGTATCACCAGGATTCAGCCCAGTCCCTGATACGTAGTAGGCATCTGATAAATGAACGAGTTCAATAATACCCTGGTTTGTGTTTGCCTTGATTCCTTAGCCAGAATTATAAATTCTTTGACAGCCAGAATGATCTCAGTTTATGTTCTTTTAAGCATCTTCCCGAAACATACAACACAGGACGAGGGCAACTATCAACACTGATTGATGCTGCAGAGAAAATTTAAAGCTGACAAATCCATCAATCCATTTGACCTCATCGTGGGTCACTGCCCTTGAGTTGTCAACCTCACATAGAGTTATAATAACACCTAACAGGTACTGTACACCAGACACGGTCCATATTTTATAGACATTTCCTTGGTCAAGACAACTCTCCACAGCCTCACTCACAGCCCTATTTTCCAACGGAATAAAATGAGGCACAGAAGACCTAAGACCAAAGTCCACAATTCCTAAGATCTGGGATTCCCACCCACACAGGCAGACCCACAGCCCAAGCTCATGGGCTTGATATGGCTGTCCCTTGAGTCAGGTCTTCCCTCTGGCAGAATGTCCATGACAGGAGTTAGACTTGAATCCACAAAGGAGCATGGGACATTTTTGTTATTACCAAATAAATCTAATCTGCATCATAATGTTATTCATGCTGATTCCCACAGAGCAGGAGGTCTGCCGATGTGCTGCCACGTGACTTGACTTAACACTGACAAAAAGGAGCGTGGAGGTAACCTGTCCTGATTCCCAAACAGATGAAGGCTAGCAAACAATATATTTTTCCACTCAGACTGTCTCCAACTCTAAACATTTTTGGAGCTGGCAGGAAAATGGCAAAGGCACAATGTAAACATTGTCAGTGCTTTTAATAAATGATAGTTAATAAAACCCAAAAAGATTATAGCTCAGAAACTTAACTTCCTGTGTTTCCCATTATTTAATAATTTATTATATGAAATCCATTGACCTTTCAGCAGACTCTTTTTTTGTTAGAGGAAGCTGGAGCGTTAATTATGGTTTAGCTACTTTATTGGGAAGCATTAGCATACAAATAGGACATCAATAACCAATTACAATCTCCATCTTGGAAAAGCAGGGCTTTTCCAAGTAACTGCTAACTCAGCCACTTAAAGGTCTGGACACTCAGTGATGGTGGTCTTCCAAGCTCTTCTCATAGAACCCGAGGTGTCTTTCCAAAGGACTCCTCCCCTCCCACAGAGCTGGTCCAACTACAGAGTGGAAGCAGACGGGATCTGTGCCCGCCCACCCGGGTTTCTTATCTCATGCTGCTTCCAGCCACCCAGTCTCTGGCCCTCTGATTTCCGAATTTCTTGAACACACCTCCTATTCTTTAGTTACTCTGCTCTTGTTGATTGGATCCTGGCGTAGGCCAGTCACTTGGTGACTTCGGGGAAACACCAGGAACAAGATGGACAGACTCCCTCCCCTCTGAGATGCTGGCTAGTGCAGGGATTGGCAACTCTCTCCAGAGTCACAGTGACAAGCTGAGCCTCTGCAGGCCACACCGTGTCTGCTGCAACTACTCAGTTCTGCCTTTGCAGTGAGAAAGTGGCCATTACGTAAGCAGATGGATATAGCTGAGCTCCAACAATTTCATTTACAGAAAACAGACCACAAGCTGGACTTTGCCTTTAGGCTTGCCAGCCCTGGCTCAGAGTCTCAAGTCTGGAGTCAGGGAGAGCTGGATTAGAAATCCAGCTGCTCCCAACTGCCACCACCCGGCCTTCAGCAAGTTGCATGTTTTTCTACCCCTCGGTTTCCTCATCTGTAAAATGGAAATAATGAAATACATCAGAAGACTCTGCCATTCCATTTAAGACCTCTCCAGTGCCTCCCCATGACAAATCCAGATGCTTTACTGTGAACTACAGGGAAGGCCTGGAAGAGTCTGCCTCACACCCAGCTCTCAAAATCCTCCCTGAACCGCCTCCCCACAACTGATTCACTTCTGTCCTGCTGAACTTGCCCAGCCCAGGGTCAGCCTGTGTGCTCTCTCTGCTGCCTGCAGCTCTCCCCCCTCCACCCCACTTGCTCAGCCCCCACCCTTCAGGGTCCAGTTTCAAAAGCAGTTGTATCCAAGGAGCCTTTTGTGACCAGCCCAGAGGAAGCTCACCGCACACACAGGGGAAGGGCCACTGGTCTGTCTCTGACTCTGCCCCTCGCTAGTTTCTTAGTGATTCTTCTCCCAACCTGTATGTGTTTAATTAATTCTTCATTCATGTCCCCCCACCAAACTACTAGTCTCCTCAGGGCAGAGGCTTCACCACTGTGTCCCCAGCCCTCGGCATGAGCAGTCCATCGATAAATATTGAAAGATTCATAAATCAATCAACACATGTCCACAGCTGACTGCGTCTCAGGGAAGGAAATGGCTGGTGTTTTCTCTGTTCCACTGGTACATCGAGCATGGTGGACCAATGACTCAGCTCTTCAAAGACTCGTTTTCCAGTAACAGTAATTCTACCCTAGAGCACGGCTCTACTCTGATTTCTGTAACAACTAAATCATTGACTGGGAGCATTTGTGTGTGTCCCGCAGCCCAAGCTGAGCTATCTCCCTGTTATTTCTGGTGGGATTCCTTTTCTTTCATGCAAAAAACACTTCACACCAAGGACCAGAAGGACCAAGGGAGGAAAAGTGGACTCTGCTGTCTCAGCTGTCTCGGATGAGCTGTGTGGCTTGGGGCAACTGGAGAAATCTCTCTGAACTTAGTTTCCTCCACCAAAAAGGAAGCACATGAACATTTTCAGTCAGAACTGTCTGCCATTCTCTGAAGCAGCCCCCAGCTGCTGAGCCACAGGTGTGGGCAAAGTGAGTAGAAAAATACCTGAACAGAGTGCTACCTGGAGTTCCACCTCTTCAAAGCTCACACTCCCCCCTTAGCCCTCCCTAAGCTCTCAGCCGGGATGAACTTTCCTGGGCCAAGCCAGTCCCTGAAATGATTAATTATTGTAACAACAGAAAGGTAGATGAAGGAGCGACAGATGGCCCATGTGAAATAGTCTAGAATCACCTGCTATGAAATTAATACCACATCTCGGATGCGGGGGCGGGGGGTGCTCAGAACACCGTGCAAAAAACTGACTTGATAAATCGCGTGTGTTTGCGTGTCAGCCTCTCTGCAAACACCTAAATAATATATGTCGTGTCATGTTTTCTTTCCTCCATCTCCTTTTAATACATTATCATTTATAGAAAACGGCGGGGAAACGTGGAACATCAATCAAGCCATTAATTCCTGAGATTATGGTAATGAGACGCCTGGAGGGCTGGTTTCCCAGAATAGCCGCTCTGCTCCCAGCCTCCTCCCTCGCGCCTCGCCCTCCCCGCTCTGACCCGCGCCGGCTCGCCATGGGGCTCCTCCTTAAAGGGCGCCCAGCACGCGGGCGAGGGCACCCGGGGACGCCCCACAGGCGGCAGAAGCCAGCAGTTTCCCTGGGCAGCGGCATCTGAGAGGGGGCGGAGAGGGGGGCACGCAGGGGATGGTTGGGAGACCCCATGCTGAGGAGCAAAGTGGAGGAGAGAGACAAATAGGAAATGAAGAGCCTCCCAAATAAGATGCTCCAACAGCTGAGATGGCGAGAGCGAGGCCGGACCGGCTGATTCCCACCCAACGGAAGGAACCCAACGGGGGCTGAGGGTGCAAAGGAGAAATCCTTCAGGGGGGCAGCTCCTTGCCCCAGGCACTGCGCCGCAGAGCAGGGGGTCTGCAAGGAAGGTCGTCCCCTCCCACTCACAGGGCTCCCGGTGACTCAGGGTTACACGCTGGCGGACGTCCCTGCGTGGTGTATACACCTTTAGAAGCTGTGAATTTGAATACACTCCTGTGGAGTCCTTCGGAGACCAAGAAAATGGGTTTAGCTGGCAGCGTCTTTATGAGGCTTCAAAAAGAACATCACAGACCAGAAATGGATAGAACAAGAGAGCCCGGGGAAGATGGGGTGACTCGTGTCTGACTGTGGGACTGGGAACCTACACATGTGCTAAAGC
This sequence comes from Scalopus aquaticus, assembly GCA_004024925.1. Classification (NCBI taxonomy): domain Eukaryota; kingdom Metazoa; phylum Chordata; class Mammalia; order Eulipotyphla; family Talpidae; genus Scalopus; species Scalopus aquaticus. The sequence goes on along the minus strand of PVIJ01005021.1, from coordinate 13,476 downwards.
TGCATGAAACTTCACATGCATGGGCCTCCCTGGTGGCGCAGCGGTTGAGCGCTGCACTGTGGAGCTGTCGGCAGCTCGCTATGCGAGTTCGAGGCCCGGACGGGTAGAATCCCACATGGTGCGGCAGACCTCTCCTGCCTCGCCCGCTGCTCCCCTCGGCAGTTTATTTCCATCACTCTGCCTGTTCTGCTCCCCACTCTGCCTCTGGTGAACCCTCTCACCGCCCCACGCCTCTGGCCTGTAGCCCAGCTTGTATAAATGAATAAATCTTTAAAAAAAAAAAAAAAACTTCACACACAGAGATAAAACCGGTGAAATCTGAACCAACACAGAGTGAACCCTTGTGAATTCCCTGGCTTTGATCTTGTCCTATGGCTTTGGGAGATGTTGGCCCTGGGGGAAATTGGCTTTTGGGTGAATGGAACCCCCCATCCATCTGTTACGGGCTGGATGTCTGTGTCCCCCTAAAATGCATATGCTCAAGCTCTAATTCCCGATGTCATGATATCTGGAGATGTGGCACTTGGGAACTGATTAAGTTCAGGTCAGGTCATGAGGGTGGGGCCTCAAGGTGGGGTTAGTGTCCTAAGAAACAGCACCTGTCTGGTGCCACGCGCAGCGAGAAGGCAGCTGTGTGCAGGCCAGGCGGCAGGCTCTCCCAGAGAACCAAACCAGCCAGCACCTTCATCTTGAACTTCCAGCCTCCAGAACCTTGAGAAATAAATGTCCACTGTTTAGGTGACCCATTCTATCTAGCAACCCAAGCTGACACGTGTTTGCAATTCACTATGAATCTATAGGACTTCAAAACAAAAAGTGAAAAGCAAACCCTTCAATGGGAACTCCTGCCAGAGTTTTCTTTTGCATCAACCTCCACTTATTCCTACTGCCACCACTGCCTCTGTTTCCCCATTGTTACAGATTCATAAATCACAATAGGTTCAAATGACAAAGGAAAAGACGGTAAATTTCTTACGACACCGTAAGCTTCATGAGAAGGTAATGCATAGGCTAGAAATAAGCTTTGCAGTGCATATAATCAACAGAATACATATTCCAGGATATGTAATTTTATACCACACACACACACACACACGCACACGCACACGCACACACGTATGCAAAAAAGAATATAAAAAGACTCCAGGCAATCACAGATCTCCAGGCAATCACAGGAAAACAATATATTACGTAAGCCTGGGAAAAATCAACCAAAATGCAATTTGCCAATAAACACATGTAAAGATGCTCACCCCTTCTAATTGTCTGCAGAGCACAAATTCAAACAATATTGATAGGTCATTTCACATCACTAGATCTGCAGAAGTTTAAAAGTCAGCAACACCAAGAATGGATAAGTCATAAAGAAACAGAATCTTCTTAGATTCTGGTGGGAGTGAGAATTTTTCCAGTAAGTCTGGGGCTCATCTGGCAATACTTGGGCGATCGGAGACCACGCACACTGAGAAACTCCTCTCTGAGATGTGTATCCCGGAGACTCTTCCCAGGGGCTCGCCAACCTGACCGTGGAGTTTTAGGTTAAGAGCAGGCATTGGGACGCAAGCGCAGCACTCTGCGCAGGCGGCTCTGCGTCTGGGCAGCTGGATGCCACGTCTGAGTTCTTCAGCTCAGTCCCATCCTCACTGGCCCTCACTCAGCTTGGGGATGAACTTTCTGGCAGCCATGGCACCCCTCGGGGGTGGTCCTGGAACCAGCTGCAGGAGGTGACATTGAGATTCCAGTTTGTAGATGCCAGGACCAGGAATTCAAACACATTTATGAAATGCAAACACACGGCCATGTCCTAAGGGCTCCTGTCCAGGAGTGGAGCTGGACCCAGTGGGTGACTGTGCTGAGGTGGGCATGCAGGATTGCTCCTAGGTCAACAGTGTACCAGGTTTGGAGGAGGAAAACCAGGAGTCTGCGAGATTCAGAGCAGATGAGTTTGTGTGAAATCTACAAAGAGAGGGTGTATTCTCAGCTGGGGCAAATCTGGTAGGGGGCCGCTTGGGGGTTCCAGGCAGTGGAAACTGTAGAGAGACTATTAAATGACAGGTACTCTACAGTCTCTGTGCTAAGAGACCCTTGTTTAAAGTAAAACCATTCTTTCTCCCTTACAGAGATGTGGACATCAAATTCCCAGGAGGCTCAACCATTGGCAGCTTGTAAGTGATGGGTCTGGGACTCAAAATGAAGCCAGGGGGACCCCAGAAGTCACTGTCATTCATCCTCATTGCCTTTCCTTCCAGTGAATTCTTTTGTCAGCAATTCATTCACTCACGCTATGGTTACTGACATCTTGGACCATGGACACAGATCTAGGGCTGGCTAGGAGCTGAGCAGCATGGCCAGCGGTGTGGGCAGAGTGTGATCGTTACAGGTCGATGGACTGAGTTGTCCCTGGAAAGGCCCCCAAACTCTCTGAACCTCACTTTCCTGTGCTACTGGATGGGGATAAAAGCAACAGTACTCAATCCTGTAGGATGAAAAGAGCTAACTGATAAAGCAGACCCAGCCTGGTTCCTGGCCCAGCGCAAGGGCCCAGTTAGAATTAGATGATGCAAGCCCTTCTTGTGTGTCTGCCTACATGCAAACTTCTGCTCGGAGACAAGCTAACTCCTCTTTATTTTTGAAAGCCCAGCAGTGCTCAGAACAGCAACTTGTATTGGACAGGGATTAATCCTCAGTGTAGACTGCACAAAGATAGCCTTCACTGAATAGCAAAATCTGCAAGTATCCTTTCTTTAGCTTGTGGCTTTACTTTTACGGGTGAGGGTTTTGAAAACTGCAGCCCCCAAATAAATATCACAGCAGCCAACCAGGACACAGCTGTCACCAAAAACTGGCAATTATATAAGAATCCAAACTAGCAGGCACATCTTTTAGGTGTTATTTGCTTCAGGTTGATTCAATTTGTGTTTATCCAGAAAAGAGTTTACCTACCAGTTATCCCTAAATTTTGAAATTCTAGTAACTCATTCTAGTAGAACCGGAAAAACATACCTCCTTAACATGTCAGGAGTGGAAGGCATTCAAGAAACAAGTTGCAAGAGTGAACATTATTGGGTAATTGCTTACTGGCCATTATTGGTTGTTATGTCACCATTAATTGACATTAACTGGGGACATCAGACAGAGAAATGCCCGTGACAGAATTTAACTCAATTTGTCCGGCTCTAGCACCTTCATCTGACCTTAACCATGACACCATTGAAGATTATTGGTACACCCTTTGTACAGAAGGGGAAACTAAGTCACGTGACAACATGCAGCCCAGATGGGGCAAGAAGCAGAATGTACGTAGACCCAAGGCCACCGACTCCAAACAAGTTCATTCCTTAGACTGTTACAGCAACCTCATTTCCAAAAGCACCTTTTCTATCTGATCGATAGCCCTTTCGCTGTTTTCGGTTTAAACGGCCAAACAGTTCAAGTTTCAACCTTCACTTGACCCCTAGCAACAACTGGCTGTCCAGGCTTACAACCTAGCAAGCTAGGGGCCTCCTTCTGGGCCAAGAGAACAAGCCCCCCACCTGAGGCAGGCACCCAAACCCCAGCAAAGCTCCCCTATGAATCTGCTGTGGGGCTGGCTTCTCTGCCTCTGTTTTCTTTCCTTTAAATGGGAACTCCAGCCCTCATCCATTTTGTGGGGTTGTTGTGAAGACAAACTGAGATAACACAGGTAAAAGCATTTTGAAAACATTACAAAAACTACGCAAACTTGGGCGTCATTATTGCAAAGGATTGATCACCCCGATAAAAGTTGCATATGTTTTTGTGCCTCTGTATTTTCCAAGAACGGCGCTAATTGCACTTGGCAGGTAAGTCCACGGCTGTTAACCAAAGCCGAGAGTATTGGGAAAAGGCACAACTTGGCCAAATCCAAATGATTTTAACAGACTCTATAAAAATAAACAAGTATTCCAATATAATTAATTCCAGTTCCGTCAATCCTTCCTGCTACTTGGAGCAATGTAACTTGTTATGAAGCGATTACCCTTTGAATCCTTTTAATCCCAGCTGATTATTTTCAGCTTTAATTGTCTTGCCGGGTTTGAATGTTGTCATAGTTCAAATGCAGTCAATTAGCTCTGGCCAGCCGCCGCGATGCTTCGTGAGCAAAGAACATTCTTTGAAATCACTGGTGGACCTTGTCCCAGATCGCCCTGTAGCTGCCGTTCATACCCTCAGCTATTGTTCTGGGGAGGAAACATGAGTAGAGGTGCAGAGAAAGCACCAGCACAATAGCCACAATCCCCGGACTTCAGCAAAAAGGATAAATTCTCACGATGCTAGTGTCAAAATATGTCCTAGGGTCCGTGGGCAAGGAGGGGCCCAAGGAGATGGGACATGAGGGACTGAGCCCCTATGTGATGACATGAGGGGCAGGGAGGGACCTTTGTGACCCAAAGAGCTCTTCCTTCTGTTAGCCTGAAATCTAATATGATTTGATAAGAAAATAAATATATGCGATGGAGAGGTTACGGGTGGTTGACTTTGGATGCAGGATACATGGGTTCAAATCCCAGTTCTGCCATTCACTAGCTGAAAGCTGTAAGATTCACAGCAAGAAGGCACATCCGCCAAAGAGACAATGTTAAGCCATCTCTCTCTTAAGCCATCTCTCTCCTCTGTTTCTTCATCTAGAAAACAGGGCTAATAGTGATGTCTACTTGGTAAAGTTGTTCTGAGATTTATTTATTTATGCATACAAGCTGGGGAACAGGCCAGAGGCGTGGGGTAGTAAGAGGGTTCACCAGAGACAGAGTGGGGAGCAGAACAGGCAGATCGATGGAAATACACTGCTGAGGGGAGCAGCGGGCGAGGCAGGAGAGGTCTGCCGGGTCATGTGGGAATCTCCCCTGCCGGGCATCGAACTCACATCACTGCTGCCAACAGCGCCACAGCACAGTGCTTAACCCGCTGCGCTCCCAAACCAGGGAGGCCCGTTTTGTCCACCATTTTACAAAGATATATGTTTTACAGAGAAGGAAACTGAGGCAACTGAGTGTTCCTGAGATGAAGCATCCTCCTGTCACCTGCCTGGATAGCCTCCGACCAGGACTTGTGCCCAAGGTCCCCCATGCCAGCCCCCCCCTACCTTCATCTCTATATGGAGATGTATTTGCAGTCGCTGGCTTCCCAGAGAGCTGAGCTGCCATAACCTGCCACGCTACTAAGGTATATAAATACTGGGGTGATTTGCCAAACTTAAAATAACTTCCTTCATTTTCTGTGCCAGCCCCATCCAAACAATGGGCTCCCACCAGCCATTTTCGTGCAATAGGATAGCCTATCTCCGCCTTGGTCAGCCGGACCGGCCATGGGCCTCTGGGTCAAGCTGACATGATTTTCTTCCTCAGGAATCTGGAAATACAAAGAAAATATCTTTTCCATGTGGCCTGAGCTGTAACATGTCAGCTTGGAAGCTTAGTCCTAAGTAATAGTAATGTGGAAAGCATTAGTGATACTGGTCAAATGCGTCCAGCTCCCTGCTCTCTGGGCTTGAGATTGGAGGCCACTTTCCCGGCCTCAGTGGTTGGAGGGCTCAGCGACCCGGGCTGCTGCGGCTCTCCAGAGGATGCCTGTATACTCCTAGGCAAGGTCACTTCATTGATGTGGCGAGACGTTCAAAAGGTCTCTCTGTCTTGGAGACCACAGGATTTGACTGCTTTATCCAGCCGAGTCTGAGCTTGAAGATGTATAGAGCAGTGCTCCCAACCTACTCCCAGCTTAGGTTGAGCTATGTGAGGCAGTGTGAGCAAGAATGGACCCTTCTTTCACTAGAATTCTGGAGTTGCTTCTTATGCAGCAGAAGCTCTCACACCCTGATCAGTAACTATAGAAATGAGTAAACCCTTATAAAACACTGAGCTTTGCGCACTGTAACTGCAGTATAACTAGAGCAAGGGCTGGCACACAATAGTCTAGGAGCTGTGGTTTATGAACAGAGTAGACTGAAATGCAGCTGTGCTCATCAAGTTCCATATTGATTATGGCTTCCTTCATGATACAGCTGCAGAACTGAGTCACCGCAAGCTGGGTCCACTGGCATAAAAAGCCTGACTCTCCATAGAAAAAGTTTGCTGATCCCTGACTTAGACCATTCTGAATGAGTCAAACAACATTAGCGAGAGCAGTGGCTGTATACGACGAGACTGAGCCTGTGTATTTGACATACGTTCACTCCACTGATGGCAATCTACCCTGGCTCCCCTATCTCCTAGTTGGCCTCCTTGAATCCATCCCTTCCTTAGCCCCCTAGAATCCCTTATTTACAGAGGGAGATCAAACCATGCAGGTTTCAAAGTATTCAATGCTTCCCTATCACCTCCTTCCCACCTGACATAAAAAGGAATCCAAATTCCTTATCATGACTCATTTGGCCCTTCCTAAACCTCATTTTCCATGTTTCACCCACTCCTGCTACAAATTTTGCCCACGCTGTGCCTTTTGCCTGGAGAATGCTTCCCTTTTCTTGAAATAATCAACTCCTGAAATCTTGGATCGAGCTTTACCTTCTCCAGCTATGGTTCCCCAGGAGTTCCACCCCTGGTGTCTCCAGTGGTTAAGCACCCACTCTCTGGGCCCACTTTCTATTCCCTGCCTAGCTCTATTTTTTTTTTAAGATTTATTTATTTATGTATACAAGCTGGTGTGTAGGCGAGGTATGGGGGGGAAGGGAATCGATGAGAGGATTCACCAGAGACAGAGTGGGGAGCAGAATAGGAGGATCTACTGAAGTACACTGCTGAGGGGAGCAGCGGGTGAGGCAGGAGAGGTCTGCTGTGCCCTGTGGGAAGCACCCTGGCCATGGATCGAATTTGTGCTGCAGTGGCTGCAGAGAGCTTCATGGTGCTGAGACTTAACCCCTGCGCCACCAGGGAGGCCCTGCCTAGCTCTATTTTAATCACTTCTTTTCTCACATTCTTTCTAGAAAGACTAGTTCTTGGACTGGACTCCCTGAGGTCAGGGACAGTGTATTATTCCCATTTGTACCCTCAGACTTAGTATACTTCCTACCTGGAGTACAGTAATACTTGTTGAAATAATATCACTTTCTTAGAACCCCTGTCTGATATCATTGCTACAATGAACTAACTGGGGAGGAGAGAAGAGGTACCTCCCTTCCTAATTTCAGAACTAATGGAGAAATGACAGAAGAGCCAAATGGAAATCAAGTGCTTAGACGTGTTCCTGCTAAATCAATTGGAACATTGGGCTCTTGAGTTCTAGGATAGCAGATGGTGTGCTATGTCATCCCCCTGAGCAAGGCACACCTGCCACTCACCCTGGCTGAGCTGGAGAGCTGTAGGTGGCCTGGCACAGGCAGAGTCCTGAGCTTAAACTATTGAGGGCGGAGAGACTTGTGTCCCAAGACAGACTCCCTTTTAAGAAAGGTGCTGAGACAACGATGCTCAGTCTTTCTCTCAAACAAACCTCCCTGTTGAGTGTCAAGAGGGGCTAGCTCCCTCTTGTGCAAACCTGAGACCTGGGAAGTGGGGTGCCCCGACATCATTATTTGCATGCGCAGAGAACTTTGCAAATAATGAAGGACTGCAAAGTGCCCGATCTCTCTGCTCACCAAGAGCAGAAGCTGGGACATGTTTGTGGATGACCTCAGCATGGCTCCTGCATAGAGGGTGCGCTGAGCAACGGCTGTCTTCATACTCTGGCTCCTGCCTGGGTTATTTGGCAGGCCTGTGCAAAGAGAGAATGATGTTGGTTGACATTCTAACCCTCAGCATGGCCGGAGAAAAAGAGCAGGCAGAGGCATTTGTACCCCCTCAGGAGAGCTGGATAGTCCCTCCAAAGTCTGAGGTGCTGAGCGGTAGAATTTGGAACATGGGGACCCAAGGTTCTATTCTGACACTGCCTTTCTTGTCTGGGTGTCCCTGAGCTCTCGAAACATTGCTGCATTCATTATATTCATATTCAATATTCATATTTATTCATCATTATAAATAAATGATCCCAGCCCAGGCATTCGCCAGAGTACCTACTCAGGTATGTAATAATGCACGCCTGCTGCTGGACAAAGAAGCCTCAAAATCAGCCACACAATGGATATTTGGGGCCACAGCCTATTTCAGTTGTGGGGGCTATTCCTGCACACTGTGGGGGTGTCTAGCTGTGTCCCTGGCCTCTGCCTATTAGGTACTAATATGCCACATCCCCGAGTTTTGACACTGTCAATGCCTACAGGTTTTGTCAGACACAGTTCATTTTCATTCACATCACAACTCCTGGGACATGGCCTAATGGGCTTCGATGCACTTTTTCAAATGCATCTTTCGATCATCCCAAGGCTCAGCCCTTCCCCAGGGCCTCCCTTGCTGGGCTTTGCAATATGTGTTCTTTTGTTATTAATATTTTGGAGTCAAGGTCAACCATAAACCAATGAGACCTACCTAGACCTTCACTGGCATGTTATGCTCGAGCCTCAAGGGAGGGACCTTAATGCCTCAAGGGGCTGGTTTTTTCTGCTGCTTACGAAGACCTGGGTCTTACAGCTCAGCTCCATCACCCCAGAGGTACCATCCAATCCATCTTCAGAACGCTGTTGCCATCGCCTGTTCTGCTCCCCCACTCTGTCACTGGTGCTGCGCTTGTCCCCAAATCCTTTACTATTTCGCTTCGCACACATTTTACTTTTTCGCTGAAGGGAACAAAGATGGTGATGCCTGTTATGTGGCAGGTCCAAACCAAGCCTGTTCACTCCTTACCATGTTATTACATCGCATGAGAGCCCTGGACTCTGGAACACACAGCTTGGATCCAGCCTTGGCCCAACAATTTTGGGTGGCTTTGGGCATATGAATCCCTTGGGCCCTCAGCTTCCTCCTCTGTAAATTAGGAGAGGTATTATTACCCCTCATAGATTTACTGGAAGAACTGAATATGCTCACTCAGCCCTGAGACTGCAGAAAATTCAGTGCCTGACACTCAGAATTCCAAGCACTGACCTGAAAAACACTAAGCATAACCCTGAAAGTAGATTATCTTCATTTAACGAGTGAGAATATATATATTGCCATATAATAATGCCAGACATAACCCAGGCTCAATAAACATGTATTGGATAAATGAATGTTTATTATTCTCAAGCTTGATGCTGCCTTGCAGGAACTGCTTCGGGGCCTCTCCCACCACACCCCCAAAAAATGCCTTCCTCATTTTCTCCCTGGCCAGATGAATTCTGTCGAGTGATTGATTCCCTTTGTAAGAATTTCCCATGCTAGGAATGAGGACTTCCAGTTAAGCATGACAGCAGCTCTGTGCTATTGTTAAACCATGTATACTTTGAATACCAAAGGAAAATGTGCTAGATCAAAAGGGACATTATGTCATGAATTTCCTCCAGTGTTATCAGATTTACTGTTCAAGTGGATGTATGTGTTTTTAAATTTGTCTCTGGACTCCTAGTCACTCAAAACACAAACACACACACTTTATAAAGAAAGTTTGCCAGCTACCCCTAAGATCCACAAGGCGGGGCATTCAATGATTTTTCTTTCTATTTATTTTTATTTGTTTGTTGGTTTGTTTTTTTGTTGCAACACATTTTCCCTTCATGTCACACCGTAGCTTGGCTTAGCAGTAACTATGCTCCCTTTGGACATGCTGTCTCCGGGAATCTCATCTAGCTCATTCTTTGAAGCTGCTGTCTTTCAAGAAATACTTCAAGGAAGATACACCCTGTCCCACATCATCAAGGCTCGACAATGTCTTGATTACACATGTTAGAGCAGCATGAACTCCTCTCTCTCCTGCCGTCCTCATCACCGCAAATCCAGATAACATCAACACACCAGCCGACGGCCTCATAATGAGGAACACCGTGCAGGAGATGAGCCCGAGCACCCCTAATTGCTCTGAATTTCATTACAAGGAGCACAGGAGAGGAGACGGGTGAGAGGGCCTCTCTGAACACCAGCCTGGGGGCTGGCCTGGAAGAGAGGAAGCGACTAGAGAATGTGGACTCAGCTCCAGGCCCATCTCGCTCACGGTCACTTCTAACCTGCTCTGCTCCATGCACAGCCCCAAAGATGAGCCAGGAAGTTCCGAGGCTGAAACCGCACATTGTGGATCACCCACCATCTGCTCAGCCTGCAGCAATAGTGACTCCTGGCAATGACTCTGCGGTGCCTTGAACTGTGTCCCCTAAAAGGGGATGCTGAATTCCCAACCCCCAGGACCTACGGATGTGACCTTATTTGGAAACAGGGTCATTGCTGATGCCATCAATTTCAGATCAGGTGGCACTGGAGACGGGTGGGCTCTAATCCAGCATGACAGGTGCCCCTGGAAGCAGATGAACAGAGACAGGGACACTCATGGAGAAGAAGTGATGACAGAAGCGGAGATTTAAGGATGCCTCTCCAAGCCAAGGAATGCCCGAGGTTGCCAGCTACACTGGAGACTCGGAGAAAGGCACTGAACAGGTGTTCCCCGATAGCCTGCAGCAAAAGCATGACGCTGGTAATATCTTGATTGGAACTTCTAGCTTCTTCTAGAACAAAGAAATTTTAAAATCCTGAAGTTTTTAGCCACATGGGGAGTGGATTTTGCTGCAACAGCTGTAGGAAACAGCACAGCTCCAATGTGCTCCCTCCTGCCAGCTGCACAGACAGAAGGAATGTGCAGGACAGTCCCTCTGCCTCCGGCCCCTCCCTCACTCACCCCAGGTCCTGGAACTGTGCCTCTGGGATCTGGAACCTCTGTGTCCCCAGCCTAGTACTTTCCAGGGTGCATTCTGATGGTGTCTCTTCACCCACGGGACTGGATCTTAGTCGCCTTTGCATGCTCTGCACGCAGGCCATGGCTGAGCAGACATTCAATAAAGGCTGAAACAGGATAAAGGTAAAGGAAACATCCAGATGGAGGAGATGGACAATGACCAAGGTCAAAGGTGAAAAGGTTCAAACAAGGGATGTGACTTAAACAGGCTTCATTCATTGGGGTACCAATGGCCCAGGTCACCACATAGGGAACAAAATGTAAGTACGTCTGAGGAGACATAGAGGCAGGCGGGTTCGGGCATCAGAGGGACACTAGGTCCAGGGAAAGCCCAATTCACATGACAAGGTGGCGCTAGGGAGGACAATGGAAGTGAGTCCTCAGGACAGACAGGAAATAATGCAAGACACCTGAGTACCGTGAGGCCCAAAGGGGTGCTTTCCCTAGCTAGTGAGCAGTTACCCCTTACTTCTTGCCCTCCATGCCTTTCCAGGCTGCCTAAGATAAATAATGTGAGAAGTAACAGTGAGGTTTATGAAATGGCTTAGAAATAGAAACACCAATTATTAATGTTCAGAACTTGCTAATAGCCATGGAGCTCAGTGGTGAAAATGATTCTCTTGAAATGTAAGATGGGGGCCTCCATGATGGTGCAGGGGTTAAGTCTCAGCACTACCAAGCTATTGCCAGCAACTGAGGCCTGAGTTCCATCCCCAGCCAGGGAGCTGACCCACATGGCGCAGCAGACCTCTCCTGTCTCGCCCGCTGCTCCCCTCAGCAGTGTACTTCAGTTGATCCGCCTGTTCTGCTCCCCACTCTGTCTCTGGTGAATCCTCTCACTCCCCACACCTCTAGCCTCCACCCCAGTTCTTACATGCATAAATAAATAAAATAAATCTTTAAAAAAAGTCATACTGTCACCCATCCTCACAAAAAGGTCACCATAGACCTAATTCCCCTGAAAGTAGAGCAGGTGCCTTCAAAAGTCCACCTCACCTGGCCACACCTTACTCCTTTCTGCTCACCTCCTTTTCGCTGAATCTCACTCTTTTTCATTCTCTCTCCTTGCCCACTGCACTTTTGATCACTCTTCCTGAAGCTTCATCTGATTACCCACCTCCCCTTCATGGTTCAGTCTGGGCAGCCCCCCACATCCTCTGGACCCCACTCAGAAGGCCAGAACACACTGTGGCTGGCACCTGTGGCTCCACACCCACCCCCCTCACGCTCCCCTGTGCCCATCTGCTGGCGTGGCTCTCTCTTCCCTATGAGACTCTGGGTCTGGGCACCTCCCTGGCGTATCCCCAGCGCCCAGCACGGTGCCTGCCTGTCTGGATGGTTTTAACTTGATGCAGTTACAGGCAGCTCTCCAGCGACCCGTTGGCCCTGAGCTTCTATGCTTTGCCCCCAGAGCCACCAGTCCACACAGTTTGTTGGTAAAGGAGCCATCAGTGGCAAGTTATAGGTTTCTCCTCCTTGTCTGCCACATTTCTAGAGACTTTCACTCTCAGCAAGTGGGAGAAAAAGGGAGACTCGTGACCAACTTCTAGAGCAGCTGACAGATCTGATGAAAACAGGGGACAGGTTCTTTTTACTTCCTGAAATGGAATTTCATCAGTTCAAATAGAAGGGCTCCAGAAGGATATTGATTCCGCCACGCATCTCCCAGCGCGCCGCCGTCTGTCGGCCCCTATACAACTTTTCTTCATGGACAGCCGTGAATAACTTCAGTCAAAAACAAGGAAAATGAAGCAAGTTGGAGAGTCCTTCCAAGGGACTTAAGCAATTAGAAAAATGGGTCTGGAAAGACTTTGAAAAATCTGACCTTTATGTTATTGCAACAGGCAAGAAAGATCCAGACTTCTGAGCCAGAGAAGAATATGCTGCAAAGCCTATATAAGGAAAACAGACTGTGATCCAGGGTCAGGAGGATAACCCTGAATATATCCATATATAAGGTGACAAGCACTGGACTGGCTTTAGAAGACAGAGGATGAGTGAGATGCTCTCCTTTCCCTGCAGCAATCACAGTCATTTTTAAAAGTCAGGAATGACATAGCTCAACATCCTAACTCCAGGCCCAAAAGACTCTTCCAACGCTCTTGCTCACCAGATATTTCTCCATGCAGGGCCTTTCAATTTGTTCACAATATGCACCATTTGATAAAGGACACAGACTAGGCAACCCATCAATAGGAGTAGAAATTACTAAAAAGTCTGGCATAAATTCACTTGCAATGCTTGTGAATGCCTTCAACCTTTTGTTAAATGTGACAAGGAAATTAATCATTTATACTCAAAACCTATATACTGTGCCTGGATTTTTTTTTAATCTTGTGATAGAAAAAAATATGATTAAAAATTAGGATTAAGTGGAATTAAATCTTAATTACTTTTTTGCCTTTTGTGATTTTTAATTTTCAATTACTGTATTTTAATGGCATTTTTAAATTTAAAAATCAATTGTGTTATATTTCCAATAAAAATTTGTATGATTTTTTTTTGAGATGAATAGTAATATTGAAAATCATATTTGCTCAATGTAATCCAACACATCAACAAAAAGAAAAACAAAGACCATATGATCATATCAATAGATGCTGAGAAAGCATTTGACAAAGTGCAACACCCATTTATGATAAAAGCCCTTGAAATCCTTGGGATAGAAGGAACATACCTCAACATAATAAAAGCCATATATGAGAAACCCACGGCCAATATTATCCTCAACGGTGA